>JASXSY010001960.1:0-188601 GCA_034509805.1 Sipha maydis | reverse complement strand
TGGCTGCATTGTTTAAATTTCAAAATGTATACAAAAACCCGACGTTTTATTCAGGTGGCGACATTCATTGGCGCCATAATGGTTTTTAATGAGAACAACAAGAAGTATGCCAAAACATATAGTAAATCACATAAGATGCATCTTTTATCAAAAAAATGAAAAAAACATTTGTAAAAATATACATAAATAATGAGACACATTATTTTTGATACATTTAGGTATATATATAATACACACACACACACACACACACACACACACACACACACACACACACACACACACACACACATACACACACACATATTTTGTACAGAAAAATAGTAAAATTAATTAATTTTATTATTCACTTCTAGCAAAACAAGACACTAATAAGAAAATAAAAAATGAGCGTACATATAATATATAAATATACGAATGTTAAAGTTAATTATACGTAAATAAAAAAAATAATAAATTCAAATTTATATTTTCGAGTTAACACATATGAATGTCAAATTAACAGCAATAAGCCCATTTTACGGAAATTATGTCAAGGGGTATGAACCCACGTTGTATTTGAATAAAACAATTTTTAACAATAAATGTAGTTATAATTTTTATTAAATTATATTCAGCCGCATAATAAATACAAACATTTTTGGTTTTCACTTATTGTTGGCGATTATTGGTGTACATTAAGGACGGGCTAAAGTACTAAGATAAGACCACAACACAGACAATAATCCTTTGGGATGTATAATCCGTATTGGTGGAATGTAAATGCAAAACGGTTTTTTAAACAATGACTTTGGAAAATTTAATATATACATTTCTCGAAGTGAAAAATGGTTCATTTAAAATTTAAAATTTAACTAACTTTTACTAACATTAAGCATTTATCAAAAAATATATCAAATAAAATTATATAATTTTAAATAAAAAACTACATACTGCAGCTAATAGAAATTTCCATTAGTCCACTGGTTTTGACAACAAGCTGTATAACAATTAACGATGTAATATTTTTTTATGATTATTTTTTTAGTTAAGCCATCATTAAACCGAATAGAAATGAGGCCAACTTGGCATGGTAGGTTTTTAAATAAGACATTATCAAAGTTAAATCACGTCCAACGCTTATATTGGCAATGAATATTATGTAGGTAACATTTCATATAGTAGATATATCGATAAGAGTTATACAAGTATAATTGAATTTGAAGTATAATAAACGTTTTTCATAAAAATTACATAAATGATAATATATATTGTATAATTATATTATTTTATGACATTAAATAATAAAATTAATTTAAGAAATGTATTATATACTATACAATGACAACGTTAAAATACAAAAATAAATAGAGCATAGGTACTATAAATTATTTTAACTAAAAACTAAAATATAATTAAAAAACAATTTAAAAGATTTCTCATCACAATTGCGTGAATTAAAACTATAAACTATAACACATTAATTCCTATATTTTATTTTTACTAATGAATATGTATATTTTTTTAAGTGTGTCTATAACTTTGTAATGATGTTAGTGTCGCGGATCCAGCCGGTTCAAGGCACCACCCGATTGGCCTTAAAAAATGTTTGTATCCTAGACCAATTGCCAATTAAAAAATGGGCCTACATACATACACACACAGACACATTCACATATTATTTAATATACATTTTTCACTATAATTGTGTTTGATGATAATATATAATACCAAGATGAACCAAAATAAAAAAATATTTTTATATTAGTTAGCATATTATTATATAAAAATAAACTATTTTATCATATATTATTCTCAATTATGTAAATGAAAATATAAATACAAATTTTTGCGAGTATAATTTAATTATACATTAATTTGTTTTTAATAGTTGTCAAATGCCTTCTAAAGTAATAATACATTTGCTAAGTTATATGGTAAGTATGAGATGCCTCTATCAATTTATTTTTGATAAATGTGTTGGTTGTTCTAAATAACTTTTTCTTTCATAAACATGAATTGCTCCATGGGTACCAAAATTTTTTGTGGTAAGATTGAAATTTTAATTATAAAAGAAAGAAGTATAAATATTTATTGTTGTGGTGTATGAAATTTGAATACTATCTGCCCTACTTCTATCTTCCCTTCTATCTAATATTAGCTCATAAATTCATTAACGATTCAAAATGTAGACACCAATGACGATAAAGGGCCTCTAAAATTAGCTCACACTTGGAGCTCAAAATTGTGTTTACTGTTTACGGCACTGATGTTAGATCTTATACTAAATATTATTTAAAAGACAATTAATTAAAGACTAAAGCCACAGCAATTTTTCATTTAACTTTGTTCATCAATAATGTTGATTAATGATTCCAATATAAAACTCAATTGCATATCAGGCATGGTTTTAAATATTTCTACATGTTATTCAAAGCTCATAATCGTTATTCGTTGAACAATAATTAGTTGTTTTTATTTTTATTTCTACATACGCAACAATCAATATAAAATTTAAATGAGCAACTAATTTAAAGCTAATTTAATTTTACCGATTGAATTATTGCCATACTTACCATACTTTATTATAGTTACAACCCGAGTAGACCATGTATTAATAATGATCACGTCTTTAAATTTAAAATTAATGTGTACTCAAATTGTTATGGCATAGTTAAAAGCACACACAACTGATATAACTATATAGTTTCTAGGGTTAAGTTTTTACTATGAAAAATTTCTCAAACTATTGGTTGGTGTATGATTAAAAATGATTAATCATAGAATACGCTAACGTCATCGAGTTGTGTTAACAAGCATAATGCATACCTCCATCATTAACTATCTAATGCATATGAGCTCGTAGTAACTACTTTTGACCAAATGTATAAATATATATATATATATATATATATATATATTTTTATTGATTTTTACATTTATTGTAAATGAAACGCAGTGTGAACGGATTTCATTCACGAAGTAAATGTACATTACAGTGCGATAACAATAATAATTGATGCATCGATTAGCAGCAGTCATTTTTCGGCACTGAAGTAAAACAACTGCGACCGGCGTTACAAGTTCCTAAGTGGGTGATCGTCCAGTAATTTAGTGACGGAACCAATAATACGTGTTCTTCAATAACCGACAAAAAACCTATAGGTCATCCAACGGCTAGAGCTGTCATGGATTAATACAAAAATAATAATATTTCAGCAATGTTCAGAAAAAATATCCTTGAAATAATTTATGTCGGAATCAAATCCGATTATTTACCGTACTTTTTGTTTTGCTTAGTGAGATATAATACACTGTATATATTTTACATCAATTAAAATAACTCAAACGATCAATTGCGGACGCGTATACGCGACGGGAGTTATCCATAAATATCCTATATGACCCATCTGATCACGAGCCAAGTGATTCAAGATGAAGGTATTTTCAATAGGTCACAAGCATTGCCACCAGTGGTTTAACGAAATTACCAACAAATAACTATAAGTCGTCCTCTGCAGTGTAATAGTACTAAGGAAAAAATGCGAAACGAATTATGTGCTAATAACTTAACTCGTTTTATTCTCAACACCGAGATCAGACATAGACCTTTGACTTAGCACACATACGTGTTTGTCGTTCGTTAACCATTTACTTAGTTCACGTCACCCATGCTTCTGCAGTATTATATAATAATAATCGCTAATTTATATTCGCGTGTATACTCTTTGAACATTAACGTATTATTCGTAATGATTTTACGCTGGAAAGATATATTGCGCACGCGTGCAAACACAATGCACAACGAGGACAACGCAACGATGGTAATTCGAATCATAACGCGACAATCCGATATTTGCACATAGCAATAATTATGGGCTATTTTATATAATGTATACGCACAGAGTATAGGTATATATCTTTTTATATATATATATATATATATATATATATATATATTAGTAAATGTTACATACTTAATAATAGTACTCGTATAGACCTATAGTAACAGACATCCGATACACGTTGTACATACAGCAATACAGCATACAGGCCTGCAATGCTAATAAGACGACGTTAACTCTGTACGGTGAATAATTTTTCTTCGGCCAATGATGAAGAAAAAAAATATCTCGAGCAACGGCGACTTTCCTCGCAGATACAATATTCGTCGTGAGACATCCGTACACCGATTCGTAATCTTCCCGATGATTTACAATACATAAGGTTTTGATGCAACACTAACAGACATGGCACATACACACACACACACACACACACACACACACACACACACACACACATGCACACTTACTTTATATTTTATTCCCGTGGTATACCGCAATATATCCTATTTCTGGAGTACACGCACTCGTGTACGTTGTTAGTACACGTACGATACACGATGACCCGTTTACAGAATACTATTTCACATGTTATGCTATATGTGTGCGTTGCAAACGCACGCTGTTATCCACTTTTTATTTTTTATTTTAAACATTTGACTAGAAATCAAATGGCTAACGGAAATACGTAAAATTTCAAACAAACGTAAAACGTAATAAAACAGAGCTCGTGTAACAATTGGGGCTTGCATTTAGATTGTAGATACTCAAAATTCCTATAAAAATACCTGTAAAAACTACATAACTACGTAATATACTATTGTTTAAATTAATTCATTACATTGCGCATAGTTGATTAGGTATAAAACTAAGTATAATTTAAGATTTATAAGCCTAAAACAATATGACTGCATATTGAAAGCATGGTTACAACTTAAAAATATTAAAACGTTGAGGCATGAAATCTGCTGGATTCGGCGAGAGATACGATCTGGACAAACGTGATATTTCACTCAACTGATGTAAATAAATTTAAAAAGGTATCATAAAATACTAAAATGAACCAATGAATATCGCAAAATGCTTAAAAAAGTTAAAGACATTTAAATAAAAAATTAATATTATGTATATGAATCAATCATATGCTTTCACATTATGGTTAGAAATAATTAAGTCGAAGACGTTAAAAAAAATGTAAAACTCATTAGGAACAGAGAAATAATAACATAGATACTACTGCAGTTAAAGATCATAATAGTTGAGGTTCGGAAAGATAAGTGGTCGAGTAGTTTGGGTGGGGATGAGGACGGGCTAACGCGGATAAGGAGAGAAGGGAAACTTCTGGTTATATATTATTTTAATTTATACCATCCGGCCGGAAGGTCGATAAATGGTAGTCGTTCTTGAATCGTGATCGATTAGAGTAGATTTTATTTTTTTCAAAACCTGACACATAAAATACGCTATAAACATATTTATCGAATTGGTAATAGTAGGTTTATATAATATGTCTATACGGTATACAGATACATCCCGGACGTGTATGTTATATTTATTTCATGTAAATATTTGAAAAATTGTTGTCTTAGCAAAAAAAAAAAAAGTCAACAGATATACTTCATTGACAATATAAAATATAATCCAATACCATAAATAATTATAACCGTAAATGTGTTTCTATATATCAAATAGTTTATATTTAATATATATCATACATATAAGCGTGTGTGTGAACATATGTTTATATGCTTGTGTGAGAGAGAGATGCATATAAACGAAATCGAACGTTATTCGAATATTCTTTGAGCAGAAAACAACTGCAAGAAAAATTAATAAATATATAATTTATATTAAATATTTATTCTTATAATTAGTTAGGAAAGGGTTATAAACTTAAAAACATTTAAACTATCGATCAATACTATCTTGGACGTTATTACAAAGATATTTTTTTCATTTTACAAGACTTATGTAGAACCACCTTCGATTTATCATATGTGCGAACGATATTTATAACCTAATTCAGATTGATTTGGTTTTATCGGGAAAAATGTTAATTAACCATAAACAAATAATATATAATAAAATAAATATAAACAAATGTCAAAGAGTAGAGCATACGCTATGTTACAAATATAAGAGTATAGTTATAGCTAATAATGTATGATACGTTATCATTGATAACCAATATAAAATTAATAAATATAAAGAAATCGTTGAGCGTAAAATGAATGTAACATAATATAAAATAATAATATAGTTCTCAATAAATTAACAATGATAATAATTTACTATTGATTTTTTTCTTTCATATCAAGGATATTATGATCAAATATATTGATATTTGATAAAAAAATATTTATTATTTGTACATCGAAATAAATCACGTAATATCATTGAAAAATCTACGACGGACAAATATCATATATCTGTTATACATAATATATGAACTAACATTTTTGTAACAAGTATGTTTTAAAAATCATGGTTTATGAATTATTCACGATCTATAAAATATAATATGGAAGTCATCGTAGCCCGTAGGTGATATCTTTCTATTTCGTTTGTTTTTTTTCAATCGTATGGGACTTTTATAAATTATAATATAGGTACTTCCAAAAAAATATACAGATGAAAAAATTAAAGTTAATATATTTTAGATTCTATCAAATTTATATTCTATCGTTATGATTAAAACGGAAAATCAGTTTATTACCTCATATATTATTTTAGTACTTGATTATACAACATTTTATTTTAGTTTTTACACATGATTAGTTTTAAAAAAGTATTTAAATTACTATAATACTGTGGATTGTCAGAAATTTAAAAAATTTACTATTACCATTTAGGTATGTTATATGATTTATATCAATATTCCCAGTTACCTAACACTCAGGAAGCTGTGAGAGCTTGAGCAAATAATTAATAAACAGCTAAATTATTAAATGTTAGTACTAATACCGTGTGATGAATCAGATATAAAAATATAATACAATTAATATAGTTAACCTTTAATTACTAATTATGTGCGAAATAATGGTAACAGTAGTTTTCGACGTAGAAATTGAAATAATTATTGAGAATTTGAGGTATTTTAAGTTCACAAATAATTAAATTTATATAAAATCAGTAACATTGTATATATTTACAGACAGTAATACACATTTAATTTTCACTATTTTGCATATTCTAATAATAAATTTAAATCGTAATATTTTTCAGAGATTTATATGTCAGACTGAATAATTGAACTATATACACTTTAATTATTACATATGAATATTTTTTTATTAAACTCTAAACACAATGTAGTATTATTTAACGCTATATTATACAATTGATTTGACTTACTAAGTTTTTGTTGCCGCTTTATTCATAATAGTTTACATTTATAATATATATATACCATTAGTAACTATTTTTAAAACAATATGATCTCAATGTTTCACCCAATCAAGTGATATGGCAATGTATGATTATAGTTATTTGAAAGTCAAAAAAGTAAATATTCATCTACAATATTAAAGTTTAGTTGTTTTATGGCAGTATTATATTTTTATTTGATAGCGTAAAATCATGTTATCGTACACAATTTTAAGATTGAATCTAAATCTTAAGTCTACATTCAAAATAAATAAGATTTATACAATTACCTAACTAATTAAGCATAAGACTTCTATAATACTATGAACAAATGAATTCTTAGAACGTTTAATGCGATACAGTTATTACATGTAACAGTACAATAGTATAACATTGAAATGATAGGTAGTCTAATCCTTTCGCGTTGTATTTGCGTTAACGATTATCATTTATTGAACAACAGTAAATTATTATTGACAATGACTAAAAATAATTTCAAAATAATTTTATCTTTACATTTAGTCTTTGTTGGTACACTCCCAAATGTAAACAACGTTATTTTTCAATAATTTATTACTTAAGTAGTATCATACTATACGCAACGAAAGCATGTATCGAAATTATACACATTATCGATAAAAAACGAATGATATACGATATATTAATCCGTATTATAATACAACAATTAATAAAGTTATATAGGTACTATTCTGTACCTATGTATTCCGACAGATTCAAATGGTAATAAGTCTTATGGTCTAGTATGGAAACATTATTCTTACCTCTAACTTCGAATTTTATTTTATTTAAATGTAATAAAAGTTTCTAAAATTATTGTATGCATGAAACACGTGTCAACCAATGTTTGGCATACTCCTTACCGGTAACTTGTTCAAATATTTTCATTTTAAAAATCAATTATTTTAAACCATAATTAAATGAGGGAACTCGGATTAATGTATAGAACCATATAAATTTCAATAATAACAATTATTGTCGAACGTTAATACTATTTTTCTCAAACATACATACTAATATACTTAACAACTATCAAATACAATATGTCATTAATCATTTTATACATTTGAATTGGACACATCATATATATCAGGATAAAATATTCTTCAAAGCATTTAAATAGATTATATAAATATCTTTGGATAAAACAAAGTTTGTTTCCATAGGATATCACTGCTGTATAAAATTCTACTTTTATTTTTGAATCTATCAATTTTATTCGTAATTATCTATGACAAACTGATAATACATCTCTGTTAATTAAGGGTTCAAAATATCTTATTTTGTTATAATGATATTATTATACATTACATTCGTATGGTAAATCATAAGAAATAAAAACATATAGTTCCTTTTGCGCCGTACGAAAATTTTAAGAGACAGAAATATATATAGCTAAAATAAAAAACATGTTTACGTAATTACGCACAAACATTTAACATAACACGCCAACTTCACACGTTTATAAATGGTTTAAACTTCTTTATTATATTATATTCTTATTTTGTAATAATGTACTTTCAATAAAATTTAGAAAAAGTCTCTAAATGTCTTATAATAATATACAATATATAAGCCCGTAATAAATCGTAATTCCAATATTCTTTTACGACTGAGATAAACGATACAGAATAATCAAGAATGATCAAAACCTGTGTACGTTTATATTACACATTTAAATATTTTATCGCATACGTTATTATGTTATTAGGTTTTTTAAAGCCTTAAATGTACAATCCTATAAGTGTTAGTGTTTTCGGTAAAATATTAATAATGAAATACTATAAACTACATTGACGACAAGCCGGTTGGCGTCCGTCCTGTCGGTAATACGCTTATATGATGTCATATACATCACCTAAAGCGATACTACTCTATACATTTGGAATTATATGGAACATTGGTCGTTTAATTTCGTTACAGTAATTCTATAACCTATACATCTATAAACTATAATACCGCAAATCTAGAACAAGGCGATTATATTTTTATATTCCATTTGTTAAAAATATGAAGGTCTTTTCAGTGTAGTTTTTAGTTATTTTCTTACGCTTTTATACGTTACCTATGTAATAATGATAAATGGATGTATATTTATATAAAATATACCTAATATAATTGTAAAACGAAACGGGTATTAAAAAATAATAATTATTTTAGAAGCGTGTTAATTTCGTGTATATATTTAACGTTTTTATATTATACGTATACATACGTATTTCGTTCGCCAAAATATAACTTATTTCCCTAATAAAATATAACACAATATTCTTGTAATTATCAAGATAGCCAGCTCGCATGACTTAGTGTCGGATACCAGTTTAAAATTATGTTCCATAACATTTTTTGGGTGCGATCAGCGTTCACGGTATATTCTCCCTGCGTGTAATATAATACCGGATTTAAAGTCCTGAGGTGTTATTTGCTAAGTAAGACCGCTTTATATACTAATTTATATATATAAGTCTTAAAATAAATTGAAAACGAAAAGCTACTAACATTACGGTGATCAAATAAATCTGGTTGAAAACTATAAATTACAAAAATATTTCCCATAAATAAGTATCCATAAATCTTTAATACACTTTAATTTTTTTATGCAAAACGTTTGAAAAATTATGTATATACATATATTTTGTTTACTATCTAGATATAAGTATTCATATACAAATTTATCAAAATTAAGTCACCACATAATGTGTACAGTTTTTTTTTCCATTTATATTTTACCTATAAATAATTCAATTTATTCAAAATAGTTAATGCTAGAAATATTGCAATTTCAGATAACGTAGTTTTTTATTGCAATATCATAAACTAATATTTTATTAAACACTCCATTGCTCTAAAGTACTATACGATGAAAAATAAATAATAAATACTATACACTATTTAAATTTCTATTTACATAATATTATTTTCTAGGTGTATCAAATTAAAGTCATGATTTAATTTAAGTTTATTACAGCCTCTAAATATAATAATAGTATAGTACGATATTTTTAGTGGAAACTTAAAAATTTTAATAATTATTCTACAAATTCTTGTTATTATCGTATTTATGACGCAAATCTATCATTATTTAGAATCAAATATATACTTAAGTTTACAAAAAAAACCTTAAATCCTCATACAGGTACTTCATTAGAGTATACTTCAGAACGGGTGTACGGTATTTAAGAGAATAGGTTTTATAATTATCTTTTTATACACATTAAAATTATGCCATATGTACATTCTAAAATAATTAACTTAGCAAGTAATTAATACAATAATGGTTTATAGTATAATAAACGAGTTTCAAAGTAATATAAATAAAAAATAGGCGTTTGTGCGATCAGGTTAATAATTATTGTAATATATAATAGAAATTATTTATTTATATATATAATATTCTAATTATAGAAAACTATTTAAATATTCAAGTAGAAAAAAATGACATATATCTACTGCGTAATTTATACGATAACTTTTCACGATATATGATCGTAAACTTAAGGTAGAATTTATTATTAAGGAAAAATGTCGAATGATTTTTCGAAATTTTTGGCAAAATTCGCTGCAGGACGCAAACCATTATAAATATATATATATATATATATATATATATATATATATATATATATATATATATATATATATATACATAGGATTTAAATCTTGGCTTTTCTAATGGTAAAATAGAGAGGAGAGACCAGTCAGCATGGATTTAAAATTGTTGTTCATGTGAGAGAGCGAAACACGTTTCCGCAAATCGTTACAGCTCGGGAGGAGGGTAGGCAGAGAATTAAAAATGTCATTGCTAAATATTTTCAATTTCACCGAACCGGGTATATTCACATATCTGTGTGTGTGTGTATGCAATCAAGAATCTGCCGTCGAAACGTGTCTCATAGTTAAAACCCAAAAATCCTTTAAACCACTTTACTTTCGGGCGGTGTACGCGTGCGTTCCCGGTTCGTCTATATTTTACGTGTCAGTGTGTCGGCGTATGTATATGTGTGAGTGTATACTGTGTCCATACCCGATGAACTCCACACACAATCCCGCCCCGGTGTGAATATAATTTATACCACCGGAGACGGACGCGGACAACGGTTCGAGTGGTTCGAGATAAGCACGTTTCGAAAACGTGCTAAAGAGGCGTGAGATAATGACGATAATATTGGCCTCCCACCCCTCTGAACACCCAATCGTGTTGCATACCCGAGAACCGGTGCAGCGGTTGTGCGCGTCCTGGCCGTGTGTTTTTAACGTTGTCGCAGCCACCACTTTTCGCATCCTTATAACGATGTTATAACAATATTGGTTTTATGCCTTATGCGTATCTGTTGAAAGCTGCATATATACGCATCAGATAACAATATACGTTCACCGTATTCAAATATAATTCTATAAAGATACAGAAAAAAAAAAATCATTTTCGGCATTAATAGTGACGAAAAAAAAAAACTACATACTGATATTTTATGCCAGTGTTCTAAAGTTCTTTTCTCTATTCGTATAATCGAAATACATTATACTTTGAAGTACACATTCTGCACGCAGTTTAGGACGATATATAAATTGATATGATTCAAAACTATTTTCGGCAATGTGCAGATTCGAATTGAATGGCTATACGTGCGAGAGAGAGGTCATATCTACACAATAATAATTATTTAGAAATTATTTAGATTTTTTTAGCGTATCTCACATAACGTTCTTCGACGATAATTTTTAATTTTGAAAATCCAAAATATTCAAGATACAAGAACTTATATTAACAGTTACAATAAAAACAGAATAATGATACACTATTATTTTAAAAAACATAGAGAACAATGTACTTAAAAGTCGATATAAATACAACATACAAAATCACAAAGGGGAAAAAAGGTGGGAAATAATGTTTAATACACTATTTTATTTGTTATTTCTATAGGATATCAAATGTGAATTTACAATTTGTAAGTTTTAGAAACTGAATATAGTGTATATAAATAAATATTTATATTAGATACTTCTGTATAGGTGACCAATGAACACATAAAACACACACCGCGATTGATACTAAATGTTATAACAATATTTTATAATTAGCAACCGATGAGAAACATCGTTCAGTGAGACCCTTTATCCATTTGCGTATGCGTTTTTATTATTATTTCGTCCTTCCAAGCCATCTATTTAATACATAAATTAGGTACAGAACCAACGCTGCTTGCACAGTCGCGTGTTTTTCGTTCAGGCCATAAATCACATAATATACTTGAACATGTTAAAATAAAATGCCTTCGCATATTAAAACGTTATAAACTCATATATATATATATATACACGATCCACCCGCCCAGCAGCGACCGAGCACACAACGAGTACCCATTGTGCTGCAGAGATTGTCCAATTAAAGGACTACGCCACCACTGTGCACGCTTAGCAGGGTTAAGGAAATTATTAAACACATTTCAAATTATAAAATATTTTACACACATGAAAGTATATAAGATTCAACCATTTATAACGTTATCGTAGCACAACAGAAAGAAAAATTTGCTCTTATATATATAATACGTATTTTTCCCTTCGGGCGTTTATCATATTAAATTACGGCTTTGAACGAATCATTTTTTTTTTTTTTTTTTGACAAACAACTTATATATGTATGTGAAGTGCACATGGAGTATTTCTATAATGACGGTTTGACGTTTCACCAAAAGGGAGGAATAGAGTTTTAACGACACTAATGTTACTGCAATGTGTGTGTTAGAAAAGCATAAAGGACCAAAATAATAATATATCCTGACAGATTTCGACCGTTTTCCGGATTTCGCTGTTGAAAGTCTTAATATATAGAATAATACATAAATCAACGTACACTTTTCTAAGCAATATTAAAACGTCGAAATATGCCACCTGAATATACGCTGACAGTTAAAATTGTCCAGTAATAATTATTTTTAAAATAATAAATCGCATTGTGTTGTAAGGTCATTTGAGTAAATTTATTTTATTATAAATACCGTTTATGACACAATCATACACGGTAATATTTCAACGTAACTTGATGTTTAATAAAAATAATGTGAAACGAATTTTAAACGAAATGGTTACTACCATAATATACATAAATAATAATAATAACAATTAATTTACAAAGTTAATATTCGTACAAAGAAATTTATACTTTAGGGATTTAATGAATTACAAAGTTATACAAGACGTTTTCTACTCAAAAGAATAATTTATGCAAATATTTTTATGCATGTTTATTATTTTAAAATCATAAACAAATTTGAATTTAGGTATTTTGACTATATTAAACAATTGTTTTAATTTGCATAAATTTCAATAGTATTAAAAAAATTTAGAATTTTAATAAACACGTTCTTAGTATTCTTAGCGGTGTACAGTGTATTTTTGACTTATTTACACACTATACTGTGTATATAATGATAATATAATTAGTGACTTCCTTTTAAAGTAAATGTATGCCGACATTTTAGCTTATATATTTATACAGTTTATATTTTATAAATTAACCTACCAATATTTTCATTAAACTCTAGTATTTACAAAGAACACAATGATTGTTATTTTAATTAAATGTGCTCATATAAGTAAATAATATGTTAATTAATTATACTCGGATAAAATATATAAGATAAATTATATTACTTCATACAGATACTTAAATTTTTCATCGATGTTTTCTTTAACTACTATAAAATTGTAATAGTTTAGTAGACATTCTGTATATTATAGTTGAACAACTTTTAGAGATGAATCTTAAATCAACATAATGTATTAAAAATAGTATATTTACACATTATAGTAAGACAACTTTGGTTATCTAACTATGACTTAACTTTACGATTTTGTATTTATTTATACAATATACATTTAAAAATAATAATAGGTACATCAATAAATGTATAAGCTATATTTTACTTTTAAATGTAACTTAATTTATTTAAAAAAAACAACCACTATTGAGGCAAACTGCCCGGTAGGTATGTTGCCAAAACGACATAGTATAAAGTGTTCAAATATAAGTTACGGAAATGATTATAAGTCATATTGAATAAATAACGTAAAATACATTAATAATAATAGTAGTAATTATAATAGTATTTTGATAAAAATAACATTTAGTTAATTTCCATAATACTTAATAGAATGTATTTATACATATACATATATATATATAAATTAAACTCTCATGAATTAAAATGTTTGATGCTTTATATACATAATTTAAATGTATGATAAAACATATTTATCATAAAAACTATGTGGTATGAAATCTTATGACTAAAATTGTAATTCATTCAAAGAAATTTTCAAAAGAAATTTAAAAACATTTATTTATATTATCGTGGATATTACTAAAAAAAGTAAGTTTCAAGGAAAATTTAATGTATAACATGCTTATATAATACACATTTAACAAAAAATAAAACCACTTCTATCTAATATTTATTTATTAAATAATGTACAGTTAAGATATAACCATGTTATCATATTATAATTATAATATAATACATATTATATACATATTATAACGCGTTACAATATTATGTCTTCAAAACAATTCTAACAATCAAAAAAATGATTTTTTTTGAGTATATTTTATATATAGGTTAGGTTAAAGTCCAGGTTTTACACGCTTAATTACTTTAAAATTAAATATATAAGGAAGTAATTATTAATGTCATAATGCCAAATTAAATTCAATATGTTTGAATTGACATTACTAAAATGATAAGGACGTATAAATAACGTTTAATAATTACTGCGAGCAATTTATAATCAATAAAATAATATATCGGACAGAAAATTGCAAATGCATAAACTTTGATTTCAAATATCTTTAGACAATATACAAATTTACAAAGAAGTCTACAATAAAATAAGTATTGAGTTTAAAGTTTATAAACAATATTTTATATCAGTCATAAAAAAAACTTTTTTTGTCGAATAGGACTTAAATACGATTTTTTTTTCTTCAAAAATCTTAGGTTTACTACTTATAATAAATGGTCCGTTGTTATTATTTTGTAATTGAAGAACTATATGAAACTTTTATAATACTTCTTTGGTCCAAAGAGTAATGAAAAATATAACTAATTAGAAAAAAAAATTAAACCTACACATATATTGATTATGAATTTAATATGGACATTTATACGCTTTATAATCAAATATACGATTATTAGGTAATAAAAAAAAATAAAAATAAAAAAATTTGATATTATTTTAGGAAAAATATACAAAATTCTGAATATTATATTTATTTTATACATTGTATAGTTCCTCGAAAACGAACACAACTTAATAATAATACTCTTAATTAGAGTACTTAATTTTTTAGAGGCGATAAAATGTATTTATTAAACTATATATTGACATTATATTCATAAAAACAAAAGGGTAATGTAATTTAAGTGTCAGTTCCATAAATTATTATAAAATATGAAATTATGTGGAATGGGATTACGTAATATATTTGAACGATAAAATATTAATATAACATTATTTTTATAGTATCCAATATAAAAATCCTAAAATGTTTATCAAATACTATGTAATTATGTTCATGGGTATATAAAGTTATCGTTATTCTTTTTTTTTTTTTTACATTTCTATCAGTGTGAAATAGAAACTGATACGAACCGTCTCGGGCCTAACTTGATGTGGTAATATTGTATTAAAACCGATAATGCTTCCTAAAAGTTAGGTCAATCACAGTCGTCTAAATGTGCTATGTAACGATTTCACTGTTCTATCCCGTTTGATGGGCGTATACACTGTTTCCGCTAAATTAATATTAATCGTTTCCGCTGAATGTATGCATGAGCACGTTTTGGGAACTGTCGAACGTACAAATAAAATATATGGCGTGACTATCGTCAGACATGTGCTTGCCAATGATATAGGTTACTTTAATGTCAAATTCACCCGAATCGCACATGCGTTCGATAAAGTGCATGTATACATATTTTATATATATATAATGTATAAAAAATGACATTATAATAATCTGCAGATGTTGGATTGATAATATAAATTATTTTTTACGTTGCAAGTGCGTTGTGTAATGTAGTGTGAAAACAAAAATTAAAACGTACAATAAAAATAACTACATCCTATTCGACTGGTTTTTTTTATTTATTTTCAAATGAATGTTGTAGTTATATTTTAGTAAGTTTAAATTTAATAATTTTTTTTCTTTTTTATAATACGCAATTTCCAACTATATATTCGGTTATTCTATGACTAAATTGAAAAAAAAGAGGTTTTTAAGATGTATTATACTTATTTATATATATATATATATATTAATTATAAATTTGAAGGAAAATGGGGGGAAAACGATCATAGCAAAAAAAATCTGATAATTACAACATTTTGCTATTTGTTTCAAAAAGTTAAAGTTAAAGTTAACTTATTATAAACTTTACTATAAAAGTAAAAGTGTTTTTTTTTAATTTTATCGACCATTAGTTTTATAACTACAATGAATTATTTTGAATTATTTTGTACCTTATCTCTTAATATTTTGAGATTTAAAACATTAAACTTCAATACTAAACAGTCTAGGAGAATATTTACCATAATCGTTTTTTCCCGTAGCCCTTCATTTGTCAAGACTTTTGTCATAGCATTATTGATTTAGTAAAAACAATATAAACTGTATTTTGTATTGAAAAAAAATGTGTGATTAAATGATAAGGTAACTAATATTTGCTATCAATGACATTTGTATAAAATATAATATGAAATTTTATTTTATTGACAGTTATGATAATGATTAATGTCATAAGTATTTGATATTGCTTTTTGTTAATATTTACTTTGTTTTTTTATTTTGTCTAAAATTAATTTAAAGGAATAATACATTACTTGTTTGATATAATAGCTCGAACGCTTATAATATATAACGCTCAGTAATAATCGTTGTCACTAATTTTAACGTGTTTAAATTCGAAAACATGTTTACATGGTTATCTATAACCTGAATATCATATAATAAAGTTTTCGAAATAACAAAATAAGCTTTCTTTTTTTAATATATACACGTGGAAACTTCAGTAATAAAATAAAACGCCATACCTATTAATATAATATACCTTAATTTATTTTACGTGTCTACCATCGTAACATTAATTGAAGGCAATAAACTATTGTAAGTGTTCAAAATAATAATTGAAAACATTTACATTTTTTACGCATTGAACTCATTATGTTAAATTTAGTCATGTTTATTTTTAAGACTACTCGAGTTTCTTTATAAAATTATTAAACAAACGTGTAAGGTACCTATACTACTCTATATAACTACTATCTTGCACAGTGATTATATGGATGCTTAATCTCATACATCTGTTGGTTAACAAATAAAACACGAACATCTTAGATAATATTAACTAATGTAATTTGTTCAAAGTTATTTTTCCCGTCGCGTTATAATTTTGCAAACGTCAGAGAAGAATAAAACCGTCACAGCTAGAATATGAGACTCATATGAGAGCATCGTATATTTTATTCTTTAGCTGAAACGAATATATCTAACGCGACAGACACACACGTGTGAAAAATGTTTTAGTCAGGGACAAGAAAAATATGTTGCAGACGAGAAAAATTCAAAGAAGAATAACAATAATAATATATACTGTCAGCAAATAGTAATGACCACACCATGAAAACCGTTTAAATAATATAAATGAGCTGTAACAACTCCAACTGCGATATACGCCTTTGTCCATTATAGTGCTTGTAAGATATATATATGTATATATATTTTATATGTATTTACGTATACTGTTAAGTAATAAGTCCGATTACGGTTTTAAAAGACATTTGATTTAATGTTTAAATTTAAAAAATCCGAGTCACATACTACAATTATAATAGTATTAATAATTTAACGAGTGTTGAATTGCTTTTTATATCTATATATAGTTTTTGTAGAAGTAATAAGACAGCTTTATTTTTTTTATAAGAATTAAGAATAATTAAATTTATGTTTAAAGTTTGATTCGTAAATCTTTAACGTACATCCCTACAGGGTGTTTTTGTCAGAAAATAACTCAGCAATATTACTTCTCAACGAGCTCCGATCAATTATGAAAATATATAAAATATATGAATATTTGAGTTTAATATTATTGTACAACACAAACTGTTGTCATTTTAGCGCCGCTCATTGATTAATAAATAAAGGAAAATCATTTAGTAGATCTATTTGTTCAAATGGATTTAATTGTTTAAAATTTAATTTCTGCATACTTTTATATATAGGTGCAATTAAGGGAGTTCTAAAAGAAATCAATTACCTATAAATCTAAAATTAGGTAATTATACAATACAAACTATAATCTTTACCAATTAAACATTTACAATGCACCAAAAACAAATCAGAATTAAAAATTGATTGGTTGGTAAGTTATCCGAAATTTTATGTGCCCGGAAATCATTTTTATTTAACTACGTCTATAGCTTTGTAAAAATCGGGTGTTCACGTGACTATTTGGCAAACCCAAAACAATATTGAAACGAAGGTTGTCAAAAAATAAATATCAAATAAGTATATTAGCCATACGTATAATATAACACGTATGGCTAATATACTTATTTGATATTTATTTTTTGACATATATATATGAAGGCGTCGGGAAGGTGGCGTCCCCATCGCCCAGGGCACTTTTACTCAGTTCTCTGTAGTAGCCCTACCCTGATCTTAATTAGTTGGGGTAGTCTGGTCCTCCAGGTTGGGGGTACGGCGTTGGGCTAACAACCCTACCTCGTATTGGACGTATATAAAATCAAAGTAGCAGGTATTCAAGAAGTAAGGTGGGCTGGAAAAGGACAATTAAAAGTAGGAAAGTATATTATATACTTCTCAGGAATGGAAGAGAGACACCAGTTTGGGTGTGGATTTGCCGTACACGAAACCATAGAACCGCACATAAAGGAATTCAACCCTATATTAGAGAGATTAGCGGTACTAAGAATTGACACTAAACCTATAAATATTGCCTTGATATGCGCATATGCACCAACGGAAGTAGCTGATGAGGATATAAAGGACACCTTCTATGAGGACCTGATCCAAGCATATGATAAAATGCCAGGGAATGCAACTAAGATAGTATTGGGCGACTTCAACGCTAAATGTGGAAGAGAAATTCAGTTGTCCCATACGTTAGGGAAAGAAAGACTTCATGATATAAGCAATGGGAATGGGCTTAGACTAATATCATTCGCAACAAGAAAAGATATGATGATAAGTAGCACAATGTTCCCCCATAAGAAAATCTATAAAGGTACATGGAAGTCACCAGTAGCTCGATTCTGTAATTCGATAATAACGTATCGAATAATATTGATAAGAATTCGTTAACGTGTATCCCCACATGTATCGAAGATTGATATCAAAGTTGCGATTCTATAAAACGCTTTATCGACAAAAACCGAAACATAAAAGGTTATCGAATTTTCGATATGAAATAATTATTCACTGTTGATACAATGGGAGATTGTAAAATGTAGCCAATTATAACCGCACGTTCGTAAACATCTGGTTTTTTCGCCATCGGTTTCGCTATCATAAATTGATTGTCATTATGATTGTTTTTATATTATAAATTTAAATTATAACGTTTTATAACTTTAATTTATATTATATATTTTTTTAAAACGTGTTAACGTTATTATAACGTAATATTGTGTTTAACGTGTTTTAAATTTTATATTTTTGTTTAAATGGATACCATATGTACCCAAAGCAGGTAAATATTGTTTAATTTATTTAATATAATATCTGGCGTTATTTTTAATATTTTCAATTCAGGATCAACAATCTAAAATTAAAATTAAAGAAATTATTTAAATTTCTCAATAAATATTACACATACCGCTTGAACATTTAGAGAATGATTTCCATGATGATTTAAATATGCTTCTTCGTGATTTGTTGGGGCAATAATATTTATGTGTGTGCAGTCAATAGCACCAATAGCACCTTCAAACTCTTGTGTGGCATTTGCAAATTTTTCACGAGCAATGTCCCTTTCAATAGCTGTCATAGGAAAATACACCCAATGTCTCAAAAGTTTTTGATTTATAACATTAGTTACACTATTGATACATCTGCTGACCGAGGGCTGAGAAACATTTGCAATAAAATTATCACTTATAGCTCGTTGGTAACTACCTTTTGCGTAAAAGTTTATCACTACTAATACCTAAATATGAAAAATATACAAACAATAAATAAAAACCTAAGTATCAGTAATATTCAATATATTCTTAAATAGATATAGAATAATCCATTTAGGATTATATTCAACAATGTTTAAGTTAAAATATTTATCTAATATTGTATATTCACTTGAATTTCAACCGGAAGTCCTAAACTTCGTTCCCTTTTAAGTGAGTCACAAATGCAGTTAGTTAAGTACATAGCAAGTTCTTTACTAACGCGGAATGTGTTCAGGAATTCGATTGTTGGAAGTTCATATGAATTTTAAGTGTATCTAAGTATTTTCCTTTCCACTCTTCTTTTTAATATCTTAATCCTTTCCTCCAATGATAACAATTCCCAACCAAGATAATACTCAGCCATATTGTTATATAAATAATTAATATGTAACTCAAAAAACACTTTAAAAACAAAAAAAGTAAATATGAAAATATCATAAATAAATATAAATTTCATATAAATCATATGAAAGTATGATAATGACAAATGATAAAATATTTTATGATTCGATAACGCTAACGGCCATTCCTAACCACCCGATACGATATCGAATAATTTCGTTATCATTTTGATACTTAAGCGATAAAATTCGTTATAAATCTGTTACAGTATCACTCTATCGATAACTTTTCGATAATAGTCATTTCGTTAGCTTAACGATAACAGGTACGTAGTTATAAGGGAGCGGACTGTGAAACGGATCATTTTCTAGTCGTAGCGAAATTTAAATTAAAATTACAAAGTCAGAAACGACTGGAGAGCAAATATAATGTACCGTATAATTTGGAGCGCTTGAAGGATGATAAAATACAACAAGAATTTTCAGTAAAGATAAGAGAACATGTTGAGAATATTGAAGAAGAGGATATAGAAGAGGAATGGAGCAAGATAAGTAAAGCTATTAAAAAAGTTACAGAACAAGTAATTGGTAGACTAAAAAATGGGAAGAAAAAATGGTATAACGAGAAATGCATGGAAGCGATAGAGAAACGGCGTATAGCTCGGGATAACTACGTAAAAGTTAATGACGCAAACAGGAAAATAATATATGAAATAGAGAGAAAAAATTACAAGAGAATTATACAAAGAGAAAAAAGAAACTTCTTAAACGGTATACTACAGGAAGCCGAAAAAGACCATTCGCAAGGTAGTATAAGGAACTTCTTCAGAACCATCAGGCTATATAAATCGTTCAACCCAAGCTTGAAAGCTATTAAAAAATATGATGGAGAAATAATTATGGGACCAGAGCTAAAAGCTATAAGGTGGGAAGAATACTTTAGAGAACTATTGAATGCGGAGACACCAGTTAATCCAATAATAGGTAAAACCTTCCAAAGAGCCGAACCAATGCTGAATAAAGTAACTCAAGAGAAAACTGATAAAGCGATAGCTAGCCTAAAAAATTGGAAGGCACCTGGTTCGGACAGCATACCATCAGAACTAATCAAATATGGGGGCAAACAGCTACATTATGCCATTTTTAAAATATACCAGAAGATTTGGAGAGATGAACGTTAGCCATCGAGCTGGAACGCAGCGATAATTATACCGTTACATAAAAAAAGGGGACGAAACAATTTGCGAAAATTACAGAGGCATCTCATTACTAAATTCAACTTACAAAATATTCTCGAATATACTGTTGAACCGACTAGAGCCTTACGTGGAAGAGAACCTAGGAGAATACCAGTGCGGTTTTCGGAAAGGGAGATCAACGATCGAGCAGTTGTCAATAATTGGTCAAATAATAGAGAAAAAATACGAATACAGGCAAAACATTTGGCAGTTATTTATTGACTTCAAGAAAGTCTATGACAGTGTACATCGGAAAAGTCTGTACAATATAATGGATTAAGTTGGAATCCCAAGGAAGTTAATAGGTTTAACCAAAATGTGTATGGAGAAGACACAATATCAAATAAGAGTAGATAGTACATTGTCGGAAGCATTTGAAGTAAATACTGGCCTAAAACAAGGAGATGCATTGTCTCCAATGCTATTTAATTTAGCGCTGGAGAAAACAATTAGAGAAATGCAGAAAGAGCCAACAAGTATAACAATAGAGGAGCGAAAAATTCAGGTGCTTGGGTTTGTGGACGATTTAAATATTTTGGGAAAGTTATTAAACGACACCAAAAGAGCAGCCTAAGTCTTGGAACAAGCAGCCGGTAAAATAAGATTAAAAATTAATAGGGAAAAAACGAAGATAATTAAATTATTAGAGAATGAAGAGAATTCCAGTATTTAGGAGTCATGCTGAGTGTCAAAAATGGTTGGTCAAGAGAGATCGGAATAAGAATAACAAAGGCTGAAAGGGCAGCATTCGCACTAAGTAAGTTTCTGAAATCCAAATTATTCTCAAAGAAAACAAAGGAAAGGTTGTACAAAGCTATAATAAGGCCCACGTTAACCTATGGATCCGAAACCTGGACAACCACTAGTAACACGGAAAGGAGATTAAGGAAGTTTGAAAATAAAATATGGAGAATAATTTGTGGTCCTGTATATGATAACAGAACAGGTGTATGGAGAAGAAAATTCAATCGGGAATTACAGGATGAGTTGGAACTGGCATCAGTCATTAGTTTCATTAGTGGCCAGCGAATACAATGGCTTGGTCACGTAATGCGCAGAAGTGAGGAAGAGACGGTTAGAGCGGTGCTGGAATGGAGGCCTACGGGAAAGAGGCCTCGCGGACGGCCTAGGAAAATATGATTGGATACAGTAGAAGAAGACCTCAAGAAAAAAGAATTACGAGAGTGGAGGACATCAGTTTATAACAGGGAAGAATGGAGGCAGATCGTGATGGCGGCAAAAACTCTCCAAGAGTATTAAATGCCAGCAGAAGAAGAAGAAGAATATATATATATATATATATATATATATATATATGTATAACCTACTAGTGTATAGGTACGTCAAAACAATGGTATACATCTTCGTCATTATCATCATGATCAATATTCGATGTAATTATAATATATATACGTATACAGTCATAGTATATAATATGATATCTACTATCTGCACTTTAAGTACACGGTATATTCAAACAAATGTAAACGGTAAATGTGACAATAATGTGTCCATAAATATTCTACGTGTCGGCCAACATAACGCAAACGAGTATTAAACAGGAGAAAGAAAATATAACCACGATTGTTAGACCAACACTTGAAAACGCCAAAGAAAACAAAAGAAATTCGAAACGTTGCACAAAATGTTATCTGTATGTATAAGCTTTTTAGAATTTTTTTTTTTTTTTAGGGACGTCTGTATTTGCTAAGAATGAACAGAATATTATTATTGTGCCAGGAACCTGACCTGTTTCATGATATATCTAAATATTCAAATGAATATTTATTAATATATATACAGGCCATGAATGCCGCCCAAGTAAGGCTACAAAGAATACATTATACATTGCGGTTTATGAAAACGCTTAGTAGAATGTGTGCACAAGTATGATATAATTTCGTTACACAATAGCGATTTTGTTGAACAATTAATAATTAATGGAATGTCTATTGGATTGGGCGTTTGGTGTGGCAATATTTTTAATTAAAAAAAAAAAAATATCTAATTAATCATTTATTTGAAAAAAATTTCTTCAAATATATAGAAGCACGCATATTTTAACGTCCATAATCGTGTCGATTATAAAAAAAAAAAAAACCGACAATATTTCGAAACTAATTATTATTAATATTATATTATTATTATTATTATTATTATTATTATTATTATTATTATTATTATTAGAAGAAGAAGATTTTTCGTGTTTCGATTAAATTATTGTTAATGATCCATGCGAACAAAAGATGATCGCTTTAAATTTCGATTGAATTGAATAAATAATGACTATTTTTATTTTTCGTAATCCAATAACTCATAATATTCATAAATATATCAATTTCAGATTTAACATCACTATGCACCTTATGTAAGAAAGAAAAACCATAAAGACACGTTTATATTGACTTACATACACTTATACACTCAGAATTATTGCAAATGTAAGTGCAATAAATTTGGTGTTCCCGTTTAAATATCAATACATTTGAAAATAATAAGACATATACATTACAATTTAGTTATTAAAATGGTTGCTTCATTTGTTTGAAATTCGTATACGTAAGTAGTAGGAATACCGCTCAGTTAGGTATATTATACTGTATCTGCAGTATAACCTAACCGATGCACACGCGTATTAATATTTTTAACCATTTAAAATTTCGTATAAGTTATTTTTTAGTTATACGAAATTCTAAATGTACATTAGCATTTATATTTATTGTAAAGTTATTTTTTAGTTTACAATAAATATAAATGCTAATGTACTCGTACACATATAAGAAAAATATTTTATATAGCAGTCTAATAAGTATTTTTTATATCACAATATGGGAAATAATAATTGTAATATTTATCGAAATTATTATATCGGTTATTTATCAATCTTATTATGAAAACACGCATTCACCAATTCTCACCCACAATGCTACCCAGCAGAGTGGTTTGAAATTATCCTATTTCCAATGGTACTTAAACATAGTTTTTAAAAGTCATTTAACATTGAACATTGCACCCCAGGTCCACTCACGCAGCATATTGGTGGTATAAAACTGAATGGTTATTATGCGACGGTCACAGCTTGTTTTAGGAAAGTCCAAGGCAGCATGAAAAATATAGTCATCTATACTCATCATCATCTTCCGACTTATTGTACTTAACATTGATTTTAGTAGTGATATTCCGATACTTAAAATAGATATTTACCGTAAGTAAAATTAGTTAATATGTCTTTTGCAGAATGCAGACACTACAATATAGAGTTCCGAGAGAACGATTATTTACTTATACAGGTATTATGTGTATTAATCATCTTTTTTTAGCTCATAATAAAATACCCGATTTTTTAAGTAAAAATATTTAAATACACAGTTAAGAAAGCACATATAAATATATTGCATAAAGTAATATTCGGAGATACACAAATGTACGCGATAGTCGTAACATTATTGGACACAAAATACATGCGTTTATTCATCCACAAGTCCCAGTAAAAATCGAATTCATAGATCAGTATCATTTTTTGATTACGCAATATACGACCATGAATCCCGACTATTCGAAATAATTGGGACCACATCTGGTTCGGACACGCGAAAATTCGAAAATTAGAGAAAAACAATTTTTATTTTTTACGGTTGTTTTTAATATCTGAAACTGTTACTTTGACTATATTAAAAAGATGAGCTAAAGTTACGTTAGCCTCGCCTTAATTTGGTTTAGAAAGAATTTCTAATTTTGTTCCGATGTTACATTAAAACATTACGTTTACGCTTGTTAGATATATTTTACACTAGCAATATGTACTTAAATATAAAGATGTATACACAGTAGAAAACTAAACTAAAGTGACAAATAAAGCTCGAGGACGTCATTTAGATAAACCCATTGCGTTTCGATTATTAACAAAACATTCATAAGCCGCGTCAACACGAGTCGATTGCAGTTGAACGACTTCCCTGCACTGTTACGCGTCAGAACTCGAATCAAAACTGTATGATGTTTACATGTTCAACTATTTCTTGGCTACATTTTAGTCGAAATCGAAAAGTGTAGACAAAAATGTCTTTTCCGATAAGTGCTGGTGTTTTATTAGTTTGTAGTGTTATTACATGGAGAGTTGTTAAAATTAAAAGTACAAAAACCAAAAAATGTCATTTATAGACTCGGCAACGGATTTTAAGAAAAAACACTTTAGGAATTTCTGTTATTTCTGTCGAAGATCCAAAAACATTCTTTTATCATTTAAAAATGAACGATGATAAGTTTTTATATCTTTTTGGAAAAGTTTATTTAGAATAATACCGACATGCGAGAAGCACTGCCAATAAAATTTAAGTTTAAAATAATATTATCTAGGTAAAATTTAGTCGCATTGTTGTTTACATAATCGATTATAGCCATGTGACAATGACCGAATTGTAAAAATTGACGAAAAGTTTTTGAATTAATCGAATAGAATCATTTAGCAATGCGACTAAGCCGAAAATGAGGTTACACATTACATTTGCTTTCGATGCCGCCGCAAGGGTTTAAACGTGGATATAGACGCGTATACTGTAATGCCTTAATAATAAATTCAGATAATGATAATACACATATGTAAACCGGCCGTGCATGCACGAGTGCTTCAACACGTTTTGAAGTTTGAATAACAGAACGCTCGGATACGTCAACTGCAGTTCAAGTAATAGAGGGTTCGTAGAACGGAGGTAACGGAGGTTCTACTGTATACATACATATTAATGCATTCAGGTACAATGTCTACACGACATAAAAGTATAAAGGGGTGCTCGATAAGTATAAAATTCTTTTTATACACGAAATAAATGTGTTTAGAGTTCACATTCATCGAAAACTATATTGTACTACATATACGTACACACACAATTGTATGTAATACAAGAATATCCTCGAGTACAGGAGAAAAAAAAAACAATAGTATTAAAATAATGTGCCTTGCACGTGAAACCGCGGACAACCAAGTGTGTGTACATCAATAGTATCATATTGTCCGTTACAATCGGGGGTGGGTTATCCGATTTAGGGCGTGTATATCAAACGTATGCGTGGCGAACATGGCTTAGAATACAATTGTGTCGAGTTTTTTTTTTTTTTTTTTACACGTAAAAATGAAACGATGTGCGTTCACCTACCTATGTGTTTTCGTACGACAACGCGTTGGACACGTAAATAATACGCACATAGATAAGAACATAATATTGTACTGAGATCTGTGGGGGAGCGAGGCGTTAGAATTATTTTTCTTTACAGCAACGTCTTGATGCGCCACTGCAAAAAATATCGCTTCAGCTGATTTCCACATCATCGGCGTTCATGCCATATATACAATGTACATGGTACACGCGATTATATTCAAATACAACAATGTATTTTCGAAGTGTACGGGAAAAAGTCGTATTTCGAACGCGGCAACAGAGACGTACAATGATGATCCTAAAATGTTGTTCGATCGGCGGAATGATGCGAATTTAATTCGGTCGAATTTAACATCGGAACAACAGCACTTGGCACGGCCGCGGACCGCGTGCACGGGAAACGAACGCAGTAAACAGTCGGGTGTCGGTAAAGATGCGAGCAACCACGGCGACCGACTGTGTAACGATAACACGTTGCGTATCTGTTTACAATTCGTTCGCGACGCGCTCGCGCACCGACTCAATACCCCGGAAGCCAGCTGTGTCGTACCGAGCCGCGCGCCCATGCATCCATCGCCGGCCACCGGGCTGCTGCGGCTGGCGGCCGTCGTCGCGGTGCTGCGTGCCGTCGCTTCGGCCGGCGGACGCCGGACCGTGCTGTACGCGAAATCCAAGAGCGGCGGGCTGGCGTGCTACCAGCACAGCGGAACGGACGGCGGCGCCTTCTGGACGTACGCCGACGACCGGCAGCGCAGGCCGTACATGTTCCACTGCCCGTCCAGCCTGTCGACGTGGTGCGTGAACGCGGTCACGGGCCCGGTGTCGGTTCGCGGCTGCTCCGGGCCGACCGGCGTCAACCGGGCCGGTTGCTTCCACGTGGTCGATCCCAAGCTGAACGACACGTCCAAGGTGTGCCTGTGCAACCGCAACTACTGCAACCGCGCCGTCACCGCCACCGCCGCCGCAGCCGCCGGCACTGTCGCAGCGTCCTCGTCGTTCGCTTTCTTCTTACGGTAAACGCCACACGGCGTTCCTATCCGTTCGACGGTAAGTCGACACCGGACTCCGAAACGTCTCGCATTTAAATACAACGAACTTTTTCCGTTTTGCTTCGCGCAATCTTTTCTCCTTTTCTACCTCCGTAGAACTTAGTTCTTGCACGTTCAACTCGGACGTATACGAACAGGATCTTCCGAATCCGGTACGGTTCGGTTAATATTGTTCAAGTGCGTTCGTGTACTACTGTAACCTGTAGCGTTTTAACGAGTTACTTCTCGGTGCGCACATTTTCCGGATTACGGTAGAATATCGTAAACCGTCCAATATCCAACACTCGAAGAAAATACTGGACTCTTAATAAACGTTTTTCGCACCGTAATCCGTCTCTGCGCGCTAGTGATTTGGACGTCATGGCGGTGCGAAAACTTCGGCGAGCAGATGCACCAATGGTGAGCGGAGCATTTCGCTTTAAACTAACAACTTGCCTTGATGATGTATGGATGCTCCCGATCATCTACGCACAACTGCAATCTTTAGAATTGTTTAACAATAAAAACAAATATGTAAACGTACATACACAATGTTTAAACATGTGTAGGCATATTCACTGTGAACATATCATAAAGCTGTCGGTGAATTCAATTATTATCAGTGCCACTGAAATCGGAAAATAAAGTTATGGGTGTCGTCGAAGGAACTTTGCGAATAGAATATCGTTCGGATAACGACGGCCATACATAGGAAGTAGTCGAGTGGTGTACGATATATGCGCACATATTATACATCAATACATTATGTTTGCGTTCAAACTTTTTCTCGTCAATCTTTAGCTATGTGCGTTAACCGTTGTCGTCATCGTGTTATTAGATCGTTTCATGAAAAAAAAATATATATACATACATTTTTATTTCTTAAGTTCCAGTAATACTTATCTACAACAGAACAAAACTCGAAATCATTTATTGTATATTCGATACACATAATGTATTGTAGGAATTCTCTCAATGCATGTTCGTCGTACACACACACGCGTGCGCTTACGATCGAAACGAATTTTTGTTTTACGAATTCCATATTTATTTTTATGGATAAATAAATAAGTCTGATCTAATGAACCGCGTTCGTTGACTAGAGCTTTTGCCGAAAGTTTATTGAATTCTCATATAAAGCCAGTCTACTCTTCGGAAATGAAATATTTAGAACTTTGCGGTTAAAATAAATCTGAAGAAACGAAATAAAAATAATAATGTTTCGTAAGATGCTATATTAAGCACTACACAAATATTTTTTACGTTTTATATTATTGCATTATTCGTATACCCCCGCAGAGTTTTCTTACTATACGTCGCGTCATGACTTTGCTCCGAAACAACACATTATCAGATATATAATCGTGTCACATAAATCGCCGTTCACGGAAAACTGCAAAGTCGATACTTTTTCCCCTATTCTTATTTTTTTTTTTTTTTATTATTATTTCTCGTCCTACACGTATTTCAACAGCACGATTCCGCGTATATATGAATACATAAAACGACCGTGTTGGCGACGGCGGAGCTGACGAGTCGCACGCGAATAGCTGATGAGGATGCCTAGAAAATGCGGTCGGTCATCGTTTTCTCTCTCTCACCATCTATATATCTTTTAGATCTGTCTATCTTTTTTTTCTTCTCGCCATCCAAAGAAAACGCATTACTAGATACATTACACGTTCAATAATATGTATAAAAATACATTCACTGCCGTCGCTGCCACTTGCAGATAGTAAATCGCAAAAACACGCGAATCCCACTCACCGAATCCGAATCAGATAAAACGTAAAATGTGTCGGGAGGCCTTCGACAATGCGAAGGTTCTTAACCTTTATCCATGGCAACTGTTGAAATGCGTTCGGAAACTCCATGATATATATAATATCCGTAACTCATAAAATGTAAATGCCGCAAAAGAATTCTAATTTTATTTCTGTATATAATTTTACCTTCCGTTGACGGACTTTTTGTATTCTTGAACAAAGTTTTACGTAGGTATAATATAAGTGAATAATAAGAACTATATATATATAGTTAAAAAGATGCGCATTATGTAATGTTATACTAAATTTTAAAACGATATTATTATCTATATATATATACGCGCTTGATTGTTGAAGTATACATTTCGAGTTTGCTATAGTGAAGTATTATTATTTATAAAGGTTTGTAATGAGGTTTACGAGGCGGTCTTAAAAACGAATGCTTTATGTATATTGAACTTTATTTATAAATAAATTAAATACTCGGCTCCATTAAACCCTTGCATCTCCCCCCCCCCATTTATTAATTAGGCCACCAAATTTCAGAATAGAATGCCTACATAAAATATCTACATCAGCACTACATCGAGACACCAATTTTACTAAGGAAATATGTATAATTTAAACGAGTGTATTATAACATCCACAAATAATTATCATAATAATATAGAGATTATGGACATAGCACTGCAGTTGTACATTTTAACATATATACTTTTCGAACACGTTTACCGTGTTATGTGACACCATCAAAAACGCAGCAAAAAATCAATCAACTCAAAAAATTTACATTTTTTTTCTCACTATTCCGGTGAAATTGTGTCTATCGCATAGATTTTCAAACAAGTTTTTTAATGTATTTTTATAACACGAATACCTAGAATATCTACATGCGGTATATACGTGTACAAAAGTTCAGAAGATAACTCACAATTTTAATAGCAGAAAAACATACTTCAAACCTTGGCCTGAATCCGTTGAGTATACACGGCAAAGAATAATAAGAAGAAGAAAAAAATAGATTTTCTTGCTCCTTACCAAATTAGTGATTCTTATTTTATATATAAGGGTTAAGTTAGGTTGTGCTTACTAATAACCGGTTGCCTAATATATTTTTAATACGTATTTTAATGATATCTCAACGATAAAATATAAACTATTCAGCCTTCGTACCTACTTCATTAATTATCAGTAATTTATTATGATTTGATGCTTATTCCGTTAAATAAATTTTAATAGTTTTTTTATTAAAAGTTAATGATTTAATAATGTAATTTTAGTACGTACTAAATAATAATATTCTTTTTAGTGTATGTTTAATGTAAATATTGATGGACTTTTTGATTTAGCTCTAAAAATGTGTTGTTTGTGAAGTTATTTAAAAAAATAATGAGTAAACAAATTACATTTTATGGATTTGTTTTCATAGAATTACAAATTTAATCAATTTAACTAAAATATATTTATAAATAGGTATACAATCAAAACTTCATTATTAGTTGTTAATTCAAATTTATTTTGTACAAAAGTAAGACAACACTTTTTATAACTTTAAGTAAATATTACTAAATATATAGACGTATTAAAAATTATTCTCTAAAATGTCGGAATACATAAAAAGGGAAAAAAACATTTTCCTGTGTAGAGAATACTTCAGAATTTTGTATTTTTGTTTTAACAAAAACTTTTTTTTAAACAATTATAAATTTTTATTTTATAGACTTTAATATAGTCTATAGTAATTAAACAGAAAAATAATAAAAAGTTTTACAAGAAAATCAATGGTGTAACAAAATATTAATATACGACAGTATTATAAAATAATTATTCAAATCAATACTTTTTATAATAAAGATCTACCTACACCTTAACAGTTGGTGCTTTACATCTTAAAAATTTTTCATAACTCATGAATGATCAAAAATTAAAATTATAACTGCTGTCAATAAGACACGTCATTCTGACACTTCAGATAATAAGACCATACATTATAATATTTGAATAACAAAGCAGACTCGTACTAATAATCCGGAATAAACAATGAAGCCTGACTAAAATAAAACCTTTAAACACAATGAAAAATATTCGTACAAATTTCAATCCCCGGTTTATATAAATATATTATGAACTGACTTTATAAAGTTCACAGTTTTAATTACGAGAATCATCGACCCTACACCAACCGTAAATATAAATTATAAAACATTTATACAGACTTGAGAATTCTTACCGAGACACGAATGTATTAAAAAATATTTAACAGTAGTGCAGTATATATAAAGTTGAATACTAAGTAACATAATGTAATAATCGGACACACGTTTAAACGTGCGAATCTCCTATATGTAACACTACAAACAACAGTATACATACATGTTATTATGTTTTTGGAAAACACACGAAATTACACGTTTTTGTGATAAACCATATGTAAATATGTTTAAAATACTCAGCATGACCAAATGTACAGGTATATATACTATATAGCAACAGTAATTTTCATTAAAACCTCAACTAGTGTTTCCACTGTTATTACGGACCAATACACAAATAACGAATGTCAGCTTGCTTGCATTAATTATAAGGAACTAATTACTTTTCTCATATTGAACAACCTTTAGTCCAAAAACAGAGATAATATTATAGTTCACTGATATTATATTCCATTGAAAATATGTTTGTCAATGTTGTCTAGGAATAAATCAATAAATAATTTTAAATAATACACATAACATACAACCCAACATGTAATTTCATTATAAAGCCAAAATTTATAATGAAACAGGTCCACAAATATAGTTAAAGGATATTATTAGGTTGGCTGTTTAAAAACCGATAATTTAATCTGATGCTAAATTTAAAATTTACATTAAAACAGCTTAGTCAATGGTGGAACTGATCAGGGCTCCATGAACAACTTGTCCAAGAGAAGTTTTTTATGGCAGGGCTCATTAGCTTTATATGTACAGCCTGAAAAATATTCATGGAGAAACTTCAAGCGTATTAATCAAAACTGACAGTTGGATGAATATTTTGGCAAGAAATTTCAAGATAAAATTTTTAAACACGTGTAATGAAATGGATAGGCAATTTGTTTAAAAATAACTTAAAATAAACTGAACCTCCATAAATTGTGTAAGAAATTTCGAAACCGCTCAAGTTTAAAAGATATTTTTTGAAATTATGAGTTATTGTCAATAATTTATCAGTTTAATGACATTAAGTAATCAATCATCAATTACATTTGTTATACATGTATAATAATATTATAAAATTTGAAAGATAAAAACATACGTACTTTTATAAAATTGATAGTGTTCTAAAATTCTAAATTAAAAGGTTGGAATGTTTTTAAATTTGCTGTAAAATTATCATTAGGTATTTAAAGAGGTAAACATTAATAAAAATAACAGTCGTCTCAATTTATACATGGCATTCAATAATAATTTACGATGAAGAATTTGTTATAATAATTATTGGCATGTATGGTATATTTATAAATACAACAGTAAAAATGTTAAAAATGTTAATTAAACAAATTAATATTTTCTTAAATTAAATTTAGGTTTTAACCAATTAATGGTATAAATATCAAACGATGAACGAAGAATTTGAATTTGTAAAATATTTCTAAAGTCTTAAAAAAGTGAAATAGTAACTAATAAAAGATTTTTACAATTATATAGACCAAATAAAAATTTATTTGCATTTTTAAACGTTAAGTAAAATAATTGCACAGTTGAAAATGATTAAAATGGTAAATTACAACACTAATTTAGTTACCCTAAGAGCAAAAACTTAGACCCTATACGATTATTTATAAGAAAAGTAACAATTTCTGATGTGCTATATTTTATATAATTTTTGTGTAACGCTTAAAAATATAATTTAGAATTAGAATTAGTAAAATAGTTATTTTATGATATATTTAAAATAAAATTATTTTTTGTTTATGTAAATACTGACCTAGAATGTGTTAAAAATATTTATTTATTGTTGACATACACTTTTTTAAATAGCAATAGTAAACTAGACATTCGTGTGTAATAATCATAAAAACTAAACTAAAAACATAAATGAATTATGGATAAGTGAAATATGTTTTACGTGTTTTAGGTTTTTCTTTTTTAACCCCACGCAATTATCTACCAATTAATATAAATAATTAAATCCTAGAGTTAACTATACACATAATAACTCATCAATTTTTTTCGTTTAAAATAAAGTAAAATACTAAATTATAAGAACACTAAAATAAATTCAGAGTATGTTTAACTTTAAACTCGATTTTTACAGTAAAACAGCTATCTTTAAAAATAGTCAAAATTGTATGAAACATTATTTTATTTTTTATAAGGTATAAAATAACAGAGATACAATTCAATTTTATTCAATTGGATTTTTTTTTTTTTGTGCTAATAAAAAAAGGATAATTGTTCCAGAATTAAATAATTCACAGAAACTAATTAGATTTACACTAGAAAAAAAAATAGTATAAAATATGATTGAATATTATTTTTAATCAATAAATATAAATTAATAACAATATATGTCAAGCCCATAGCCACGGGGAGGCAAAATATGTAGTTTCCTCCTTAGACCCGATGGTTGTTGGACCCTAACATTTTTATCGGAAGATGGCGATTAAGGCATACCAGAGAAATTATAAACACGAAACTTTTTATATGCAATCGGTTTCAGAATCTAGTTTCACGTTGATCTGTATATTGAAGAAACTTAAACAATGAAACTATAGAATAAACGAAATATGATTAGTTTTCAAAATGTCGTCTGACGAGAACGACGTGATTTTGCTTTGGTGGTGGGCACGTCAAAAAAAAATTTCAAAAAAACGTCGTTATTAGGCCGCCATACACGAGCGGATTTTCGGAAGGATTTGGTCCTTGAAGAATCAAGTCCTCTGGTAAATCCGCTCATGTGTGGTTATCATAGATGGAATCCTTTAGGTACAAAATATCCGACGGAATAAGTCCTACGGATCAAATCTTTTGTCGGCCACTAATTGATAAGGACCGGATCCTACAAAAAGTATTGTAGTATTGATAATAATGAATTTCACGTTATCACTTATTTTTCTTATCAGCTACTATCAAATATTCAAAAGTCGTTTGTTTGAAATTGTGATTTGTGTTACTGTTAAACTTATTCGAGCAACTTAGTTTTTAGTACTTACTCCAGTTTGATCACTACTGCAGTACTGCTACTCGTTTAAGTAAAAGTGTAGTTATAACATAAGATATATAATGAATTTTTTTGTTAATACTTATCCTATTCATTTTTATTCTGTTATCCATTGTAGATTACAGGCACGACAAAATTTCGTTTTAGCTAAATTACACAACTTAAAAATCCGTGGTCTTTTAAGACTTGCTAAAAGATTAGCGGATCTAGCACTACGGATCAAAACCCATGAAAACTACCGAAAATTATTCCATACATGAACGGACTAGGTCCTTTTAAAGATCCGATCCGTTTGTATCAAAGGATCTTAATTTTAACGTTAGTGGGCACAATTAAGGACCTAGTCCGATGGACCAAATCCGCCAAGGACCTACGGATTTAGTCCGTCGGAACAAATCCATCATAAAATCCGCTTGTGTATGGCGGCCTATAGGGTACATCCGATTAATGTATCTAATATATGTTCTAGTACTAGTGTTGTTGCAAATGAATTACATAGCGATCTAGATAAATTTAAAACATTTTACCGCATGAGTAAAAGTAATTTTGATAATTTAGTACATATAGTTGGGCCAAAAATCTTCAAAAAAGATACAAACTTCAGGATTGCAGTACCAGTAGAAGAAAGATTTTTAATTACATTACAGAAATTACATACATTACAACTAATTTATTGTTTGAAAAGTAATTTATATATTATAATTTAATTATAATTTTAATTTTTTATTATGATTTAATTATTAAAAAAAAATATACAACAAGTATTTAAATATATAAGTATATAAGTATGTTTTAAGTATGTTTTGTCAGTTTTATAAATATGTGTATAAAAAAATGATACTGTGTACATCATTCAGGCATCATTGTCAATGTTGTTTCTGATGATGAAGTTTGATTCCTCGGTACATAATCAAGTCCTGATGAGGATTCACTAACCTATGAACTAAGTGGTGTAGAGCACAAGCTTGGGTTGTTACCATGACTAATATCCTGTGTAGTTTTTAAAATATCATCAATCAAAACATTCACCTAAGTACGAAATTTTCTAAATTGTGTATTATTCATTTAATTCAAATCAGGAAGTAAACTTAACAAAAATAATTTTTTTGGATTTTCCTCTGAAGTACGTTGTTTAGCCTTAATATAATAACACTAGTGATATTATTTGAAAAACTTTTAAAACTTTAAACTAATCATATTTGATTTTTTGTTATTTTATACATAGTTTCATTGTTTAAGTTTCTTCAATTTACAGATCAACGTGAAACTAGTTTCTGAAATCGATTGCATACAAAAAGTTTCGTGTTTATAATTTCTCTGGTGTGCGGCCGCCTAACGAATTGATTGATGTTTTGGAAAAAAAGAGTACATTAATAAGTGATAATTTAAATGTGAAATGGTTATGATAGTCATAATTAATTTAAAACATTGTAATTAATTTTTTTAAATAAAATAAAATTAGTTATAATATTGGTTTTTTTCTATTGTCCCCTTCCCTGAAGAATTGATCTGGGTCTGATACATGATATGATTATTGTTTAAATAAATTCTTTAAATAGGTATAAAATCATAAAATTTCGTATTAATTTTTTTAATTTACAGTTGACTATCTTGTTTAATACGAATAAAAATTGAATGTTACTATATTTACACTTAAGTGTATTTTAGTTGAATATCTGATTCGAATTGAATTAATTAACATATAAAGTTTTGCATTACAATTATGTAGTATACAATTATTAGAGTATACATTTTATATGGTATGTTTAGAGTTACATAAGGTATATTAAAAAAGCACAATGTATATGATTTAACTAAGTAAAAAAACTATCTTACATAGAATTAATTTAAAATGTAATATTAACCAGTTTTAAATATTAACGTATGCATAATTTACCATGATAATACAGTTGGCGTTCATTAATTTTGGTTTTAGTAAATGCATTTTAACGATAACGATTAAAATTAATTATTAATGAAGGGAATCCTTTATAATAATGGTCTGATTTGTTTTATAAATCAAATTGTAATAACCTTTGTTATTTAAATAAAATCTCTTCATGAATATGTACCGTAATGATAATTTATAATTAATTGTCTTATTTTTACTAAAAAATCATAAAAGAGCACAACTTTGTCTTTAAATTACTTATTTACGTGCAGCCTAGTTAAAGTACACAAAGGATTAGAAAGTAAATAGTGACTAAAAGGTATTACTGTTATATTATCTGCATTTATATTTCTTTCATTAACTTAACTTCACACGGACAAATGTAAAAATATTTTTAAATTATTTATTGGAAATTAATTTATAATGAAAAACTCTACTTATTACTATTGTCCATGATTTTTTTCCTTCCCGATCAAAAATATTTTACACTCTAAAACACCATTTAACATTTTTTTAAAACACAGATTTTCTATAAGATTCATATTCTAAAATAAAGATTTTCTAAATATTGTCATTCTAAAATTTGATTTTCGTAAACATGCACCCAAATCAATAAATATAACTACAACTATATTCGTCAATCGATTGTTTTTTTAAATTGTTGATAATAGTAAATTTATAAAGTATTAAATAGTACCCATGCTCATATGTGAATTTAGAAAAATGTTTAATTTTATTCATTAATAAAAGTTAATTGCCTATACTACGTCTATTAATAAATGAGTAAAAAAGTATTAAATTATTTTCTATAATGTCCAATAATTATTTCTGCATGTATAAACTTCAATAACAAATATTTGTTAGATAAGAAACCGGTATTTTACACAAAAAATATACTAATAATTAAAATACATAGCCAGTTCAAATTTCCTTATGTATTACTTTTAAATCGTAAATAAATGTTTTCAGCTCCTTAATTAAAATTGCATATTATTATTAGAATTAAATTACAAAAGCTAGTAAGTATTCTTATCATTAACGAATGGTCGTATTCAAATAAAGCTCACGAAATTACTTATATTTTTATGAAACATTCGTAAGTCAAAAAGTATAGTGTAAAAATATGATTATAACTTTTAAATGTCCGAAATAGGTTCGTTTAGATTCGCAGAAAAAAAATTAAATAATCAATGTGCCGCTAGTAAAATACTCTTTGTATGCACACCGCATAGCATCGAGTGCACCTAGAATATTTTAATTTTTATATTCTGAAAACGAAAATGTGTGGGTATACACAACTAAGAAAAAAAGTCGTTGGATAATGGACTTGTAAAAAATGGAAATGGTGTTTGTATTGCATGGTAAATATTTGTCCTTCTCGCGGGTACGTAAAAATAATGTAAACATTTTCGGACGGAAATGCTTGAAAACGACTGGATGGTTTTTTCTGGTACACAACATAAAATGTACACATACCTATGCATTTAAGGTAACCGAAGGTAAATTCATGTTTGTTGTGAATGTTTGAGACGAGACCCATAGATTATATAATAAGGCACATATTGTTTTTCCACGAGGCACATAAATCGGAAGTATATACCCCGCATATGGTGTATTCCGTTTAAATGTATTCACGTACCTATATACATAACATTCGTTATAACTATTATTATTTTTAACGAAACAATGGATCAGTCAAGGTGGTAAGTAGACGGTGTACAATAAGTGGCGATGAAAATCATCTCGTCAATCATTTAGAGGTCTCTCCTCGTAGAGTCTCCCACCGTCAAACTCTAATAGAGATAAATCACTTCCAAATAATTACAATCACTATGCTTATACACATACTACGCACACATATAATGTATATATATATATAGTGAAGTCAAAAAAAAAAATACTTGTCCTTTATTATAACACAATACACGCGTGAGGCGGCCGGTGTATAGGTATTCATATTTTTTATTCTTCTACGAACAATATTAATTTCCTGCGCGCCATATGGGTTCCCGGGGCTTTGATTCAATTTACAGCTGGGGCTCTACTATGGGGGCTCGTGTAGTTAACCCAATAACATAATAATGAGAGCCCAGGGTCATTTACCCCCTCACGTTGTGTGCGGACGTCAGCAGAAGCCCCACGCGGCGATGGTCGAACGATGGGAATAGGCGGGCACCGTGGCGGGGGAGAAATATAAAAGGCGACAAGAAGAAATCTTACAAGTAACCCACGTATAAAGCGTGTTTACAACGGCATACAAAAATGCGTATTCGGTTTAGAAATTAGGAAGCCAAACTTTTTTTCGTTCCAATGATTGGTATGTGAGCCCAGAATAAACCTACTTTTGTCCATGAAACTTTACAACGCTCGCCGAATCAAATTGACTATTGTACGGCATTCAAAGTATGTAAATAAAAAAAAATATATGTATATATACTTATGTGTGTGTCTCTCCTTTCTCCGAAAACACTCGGCGCTGAATGTTTTTAGGAGAAAAAATAAATTACGGGCGAATCGATCCTGAACATATGCCGACCAATACAAACATTTCGAGAAATATAATCGAATTCTTTCCATTAGTTAAATATTTTTTTGAATATTTTGAATTAATATCAAATCATAATACATCAAAGAAGAAAAAAAAAAAAGGCGTTGTTTTTCTTTAGTTTTCTAGTTATTTCTACATTTCGAGCACAGATGTGTTTGTGAAGTTTCTTCGCCACTCGTTTATATAACATATGGGGATGCACTTACCAAATGGGTCTCCTTCATTGAGATGGACATGGACCAAAAAACTGTTATATATGTGTACATGTGGTCAATTTCGAGGGGGCGTATGTGAAATTCAATGTTTAATAGGACCTAACGAACAATGTTATTTTTTTAGAAGAAAAAATAAAATAAAAAATCAATAGGGGTTTGCTTTGTTTCTCGTGTGAATACCACCTTTATACCCGAAGGGGAAGTCGGTGAAACATGAGAAAGTACCACTCGAGACCTATATGGTCTAATGCATATTATTTTTCACGTGATGCATCATAATCCGCTGGAAGTCATTATAATTGGCCGGGAGAACACGAACGTTATATGATAACCGGCAGTTTGAGACAAAGGAACTAGTTTTGTCATCGACAGACAATCGAGACGTTTATTATATACCCATATACTTACTCATACATTTTTATATGATAACACTACATAGCTATGGATGTTTAAAATCCAGTCATTTAGTTTTTTTTTATTATAAACAATAGGCATTTTTTTACGATTTTTTTCACTTACCTCAGAAATATTTCAAAAATTGTCAAGTTCGTTGGTAGTCTGTCAATGATTAATATGTGTACATCCTGCAACAAAACATAATGTTTTTATGAAAAAAAAAGAAACTAAAAGACTCAAAATTAAATTGGATAATTGTATGTAGTTTAAATAAATGTGTTAAATTCATACTACACATATATACGACATATAACTTTTGTAGAGCCAAGGGAAATATTTTGTATACTAGCATGTTATATTTATATCATTAATTTAATAATGACGTTTAAATCTACAGTTATTTTTTTAAAATGCTTAAAGTTATATGAATATTAATTTCAATACAAAAAAAATCGTTTTAACTAATTAACATTTAGGTATATATGAGTAATATGACCTTTGTTCCCGAAATGTAGATTTTGGTACAAAATAATTAAAATCAAATTTCTTGTGCAATTTTATAGCGTGCATTTTTAGTAATTGTAAAAGGAGGAAATAATTATTATTAATAATATACACATTACAAAATTGTATTGTACTAATAATTTCTTTTATAGCTTTTATACCGTGAATAAAACATTAAAAATGTAAAGTCGTGAAATATTATTCGTTTTTAATTGCATAACAAAAAATTAAAAGAACAATTATTAATCATTTTAAGAAGTTTTTATTTGAACATAAGTAGAGGTACCTCATCTTCGTTCCAACACATAGTCACTATTATAGTCTAAAGTAGATACTGTAGTAAAGTAGGTATATTGGATTTGATTGCATAATAATAAAATCTCATTTATTCCTATTACTACATACTTTTCACAATTGTTTCTAGACCAAAGTTTGAGCTGATTAATTGTTAAAATAATACTGATGTAGTTTGTAATAGCAGTGGTAGCAACAGTAGTATCGGTTGTGGGATAAATACTTTTTTTCCCACCAAGGTTAATACGTTGGGTTAGTGTTGGGTTACAGTCATAAAAAAAACTAATTAATTGTACTGTTAAAATTATATAGAGTTAATCTCTTACTAGCATCTTATAAGTATATTAAGTATATTATCAACTAGTTATATTCAAAATTGGCTCGTTAAAATATAAATAAACGCTCACGCATACGCGATCATGGCATGCGACAGACTACTACTATGCGCATAGTACAAAGATAATTAGTTGTTGACGACAAGTCGTGTGTTTGTATGGCGTGCAGTGCACATTTTTAACAGCATTAAAAGAGATGAAAGTAGTGTTATTTTTGGAAACGGCGCATAAATTCTGCAGTTAGATTTCAACACAGCTGTAAGACCCAAGAAGATACCATGAGAACAACGCAACGAAGTAAAAAAAAAGGTTTAATGTTTTGTAGCTCATGTATATATTATTATTACTATTATTATCATTTACAAGAATAATATTAATAAAAGTAAAGTCAATGAAAACCGTTTTCTGGCGGTAGTTGAACGCGTATTGTATGTAATATAATAAAGGTACATGTAAATATAAATAATTTCCATTTCGGAGTTTTTATTCCTTATTCCTACGAGCCTATTATACACAACCACGCACCACTCATACACATAATACATTACCTATATTATGTGCAATATGCAAATTATTATTCGTTGTTCGACTACGAGAATAATAATACAATATCTATAATGCAGTTTCCCACTACTATACTTGTACTCTAAATCAATGTTTTTCAAATGAGCCCATGTGGAGGACGCAATATTTTTATGGGAAATAGATACATTAATATATTATAGATGGGCAATTTTTTTTTTCTTACGACACAAAAATCAATTAAAAGATTATTTATGAACTTAGTAGTAAAAATACTGTTACGCTATAAAAATAAAAAATAAAAAATTATCGTCAGCGAATCCTACAGCAGGCCTTTTAAAACTAATTCAAAACTTAAGTAGTTAAATTATAAAAAAAAAATACTTACACACACGGAATCACGCAAACACGCACATGCACGCACACACACACACACACACACACACGCAACTGTTATACACCTATTATACTCGTTATTGGCATCACCATGGGCATTGTGTATCGCAGTTCTCATTGAATATAATATATTTAAATATGCATGCTTGAACACAGTTCAGCTATACAAAATATAATAATGAATAATATATAACTGCGTATGATTTTTAAAATATCACCCGAAAGGCACTATAATTACGATTTCAATACCACGCTCTTGATCTTCCTAAAATCATATAAATTCAATGTATATGAGTACATACGTATAGGGACATGTTTCGAATACATGAACATCTTTTTTAACGAAAGTTGGGCATTATCGAGAGAAGTATAAGTAAACTTCTGTTTTATTTTCATATAGGAAATTATTTACCATATTTTGGTAAAAGATATTAGATTAGGATACATGCGTATATGTCTCAAAGGGAGAGGAAGGTAAAGAGCAGTTCCATTTCTAAGGGTTTTAAATTTGTACATTTTTGAGCTATATATGTAATGAAATCAACAAATACAAATTCATAGCTTATTTTTAAATTACTTTTTCCTACTGTTATACAAATATATACAAGCGTCTTTAGTTTATGGATGTATAGGTACATTTTTTTTTAATAAGTTATAGATTACCCTTTAATGCAAGTGTTACATAATAACAATTCCTGAGAATACAACATAAATTAATTTACACACTTAGTTACCTCGATATAGATTGATTCACATTATAAAAAAATCTCCTATACATGTGTCAAGGTCAGAATAATTACATAAACATGTCATCTATGTACATAAGTTTTATTTCATTTTGATTCATATATACTTTACATACTTATATACATATAAACTGGCTACTGGTCTATTATGATTGGATGTTGGCAAGTTTCTTTTATTGTTATTATCAGTAGTATAGAAGCATTTTTTATGCATCCCTTTTATTAATAGTTGACAAATTATATACGCGCACACAAGAAATAAATGAAAAATAGGATAATAAATATTAATAATAATATCGTACGAGTTCTGCGGCATAAGCATCGTAACATTTCGGAGCGCCGAGTCAATTTAAATGGGTCTTATGAAACGATATGAACTAATGGTTTGAAATGATAGAATAAAATAATGTGCACATTATACACATTTTTCAAATTGGAATTTTCTATGTATAAATATGAATAGGAAATAAATAAACGTTTTAACTGTTTAGGATTATACAATATATACAATACATAAAAGTTGAAGAAATATCAATATTCGCTTTCAGATTTATTCGGTAAAGTTTTTAACCATAAATATTACTTTATATTATGAACTATTCTGCGTTTGAATACACCAATCAAACACATTCAATAAAGCAGTGTATTTTTATGTTTAACTAAATATTAAAATGTCAAAATGATTTTATCAACATTTAATAATGTATTTTAAAATGCATAGCAGTTAAATTTACGAGTAATCAAATATTCTACTGTTATAACTTTAACAGAATTTTAGACTCGTTGTAATCGTTATATAATAGATATGAGTTTGATAAAAACATAAAATAAAATATGTACATGAATGGTACATTTATGAAACAAAGGTACCATACTTGAATAAATTATGTGAAATTTAATTTACAAAACCTAATAACTCAACAAAACGTGAATAATAATAATAATTTCTTTGTAGGTAGAATGTTATCGGCTAAAATAAAACGTCGAGTGAATAAACGTCTACTATTACTACTATAATAACAGGGCTATTGTTTTTATTATTTTATTATTTTTTTATTTCTAATAATGATATAAAGCTCATGAATCAGGCAAAATTTATACAGATTATAAAACAAACGAGTTTCTTTCTAATACAAGTTTTAAAATAAATGTCTTACGCAAATAATGAGTATTGGAATTAAATAGATGATTAAATCATCTAAATCTGATTAACAGTCGTTTTAGTTTGGTATTAATTTGTTAAAATGAATTGTACTTAATTCTAGAAGCTTCATATTTCCTTTCGGAGTAAATCGGCTAAATCAATAGCATATATGGTCAGACACAAATTTTAAATAATGCACAACATACAGTCTTGTTTAGTTAATCTGCTCTCGTCCCCTATACAAACTACATACTCGTATACACGCATATAATAAGCCTCAGCGTGTTTCGATCAGCAGTAAGCCAATAATTTTTTTAAATATTTCCCCCTGTATTAAATGAGCTTAACAATGAAGATCCCCTTCCAATAAATGACGTCGTATAATCATATTATAGCTATGGGAAAATGCAATACACACAGCACCTAACCTATACGGATATATACACAACGAAAAAACTGATTACGCGTAAATATTGATTTTGAGTCATACAGTTTTAACTAAAGAATGTCAACGTGAATACGATATATTATCTATACATAGGAAATAAGAAGGCATTTAAAAGTAGATTATTTACATGAATATAATCATATTATATACAAATATAACACTTGGATTGACGTTACTTCAAGTTTACGTATTTTTTTTAAATAAAAATCATTAAATACAATATATTGATAGTCATTTTCGGACTTTCATTTCGCTTTGTTTACCTCTGGGTTTTAGCGTACATAATTATTTTTGTATTTCAAAGCAATGTTAAATAATTGCATATTCTAAAAAGGATATTATAACCAGCAGTACATTTGTTCATCAATACAAAACACATGTTTCATTGTATTTTACTTTTTATTCGTCATATCAATTTTCAGTTTTCCTATTTTCCAGTTTTCATTCAGTTATCCTCAATAATTAATTGTTACGTGTCTAATGTTAACGGATACATATACTATAGACCATCCACATAATTTATAAACAATATATTAGACTACGTGAAACTTTCGAAACTTTTTTTTATTACTTCCACGCCACAAAAAAATACAGTATAGCATTATAAAACAAATAGTTCTATCGCTACACTAAATATCTTAAACAAATATTAATGTGGTTAAAATCCAAGTTTCATTGCGTTTGTCCGTTTACTTAACTAAAATTCAGCTCGTACACGACCAACGTATATTTAATATTCGTTTCGTGTCATAAAAGTTATCAACAAAAAAGATCTTATACGAGTAATGTACACAATAACCTAACCTAATATTAGTATTTCAAGCATGAGTTACATATGTATTCGTTTGAATTTACTGTACCTTCGAGGACACTAAAATAATAATAATAATAATATTAACTCAAAAAATTAAATGTTTTACGTACGTAAAGAGGACATGTAATGTACCAAAAATTTCCAAATCAAGAAAAACGGTCGGAAGATAAAAAATAAAAATTCGCGTAAGTCTTTAGAACGGAAACCCTTTACGATTGCTCGATCCCAATCGCTTGATCGCATTCGCATTTAGTAAGGCACAAAATAAATGTTCACTCTGTTTAAATATACGTTTCAGTCAAAGAAAAATAGAGGAGGAGAAAGGTCTGACACAACGTGAATAAAGGACCGGAAGTTTAAATGTAATAGAAATACAATGAAACAAGGTGATACATTTCTTTCCCAGAGCCTTTATGTTCTTTTTATACCGTCGATCCATTGACTAATACCCATTCCAATTGTCTTCAGCAGTACTAAAAAAAATAAAAATACTAATACTAATCCCATTTTTGTGGACCGATAAAATAAATAATAGGCACTTATTTAGGTATAACTGGTACTTCCTTTAGTCCTTTATTAGATCTATTGTATTATACGCGCTTGCTCAAACAGAAAATATACTGCTAATCGAAAATATGAGATTCACTATAACACATCACATTATATATCGTATATTAAGACTTGAAAATAACAACGTTGTAATATAAAACACAAATGACTAATTCTTCGTAAAATTAAAACTAATTAGTAATAAACAAATAAAGTAAAATTGGCAAAATAATAAAAATGCCTACAATTAAATATAATTGAAAAGTAAATAATAAAACTAAAGAAATAATTATAATAATTCATAATTTAAAATTCCTTTAAATCGATGTATTAACTACTTAGATCCAATTTCGTTTACAATTGTGAACTAAGTTATTTGTGCCAAAACATAAAATAAATGTATTAAACAATCATTGTACTAAGACTTAGTAACTAAGTTATTTATAATAATTGTAAAAAATTGATGATCAATACCTACAATAATTTATTGCCATCCGAGTGACGAAATATTAAATTAAAAAAAATAATAAGAGTAACTGGGAAATCGTTAAAAATTAATAAATTTATGTACGGTAGGTCATCAATAATATAAATTATTAATAATTTATGAAGTTGAACATATAAGTAATGAATCGATATTTAATAATTAATAACAATATCTTGTTTCAACGCATTAATTGTCCTATTCCATTCGTCATTTTCAATTCAGCAGTAGACGTACGAAGTGTTCAAAGTTTAATTACGTATTAATTAACAATGATATGTCAATTAATGGTAATATATACTAAAGTTGTATAATTTAAGTTCAATATTTCACTTGAGCAATAATTAAATGTTGTTTTAAATTAAACGTACCTATTTACTTTCAATTGTTCGACAAATCTGATCCCATCAACAAACTATTTAATTTATTTCCACCATCTTTCAATGGTACAAAAATAAATATTAACTCTATAAGATATACCAAATACATATGTCATATTATTATAGCTAACCCGAGGGAATATTTAGCACGCAATAACTTGTTAAACGAGTTCATATGAAAAACGTATGAATACATCATCGAAATAACGAATATAAACTAAAAAATAATATGAATAATTTTAATTATGTAGTTTTAACGAAACTGTTTGATGAATAATTATATATAATACAGATAGTGCTTAACATGATATACAAAAAAAAATTATTTACAGCGTCTGTACGTTAACTACTGAACGAGTTTTACTTCGGGTTTCACTAATGAACAAAATGTTTAACATGAAAGGTTTATATAGATAATTAGCGGTTACCTTATTTAAATACGAAGAGCAGTCAATCAAGTTGGTAGATTATGTCGACATGTCTAGGTAGATTATGCTTTTTCACTGGTAAGCTCTTAGACCTTTGTAAGTATAACTTCCATAAAAATGCGTTCACTAATCTACACTTGGCATACCTATACATTTATATCAATTCTTTCATGAACATAAGTGTACTAAGGGTTGGGATACGTCCCGATTTGGCGGAACAAGCTCAATTTTTAATATACATGTCATGGGTCTCGCTTTAATTTTTTGTGAGACGCGTGGTCATATTTCTCAAATGTCGTTTTACAATAAATTCAGTATCCCAACTTTTTTACAATATTACATTTAAAAGAATTGTGTTTTTCGTGAGTTAAAAAAATTCCAACTCGCTGATATTTATCGTTCTTCAAACTAAAATAATAAAGACAAGATTAAGATGATCAATAAGTCAAGAGCTATTAGAACCTATGTTACTTATTAGAATTGAAAATTACAAAATTGTTGATTTAAAAGAAATAATAAGTTTTCATGCACATTTAAAAACACAATTAAAAAAATTGCTTCTATATTAATCATCAATATTCATAATTTGTGTGTTTAATTAAGTTAATTGATGTGTGTTTAAATTTTATAAATGTATTTTAATTATTTAGTTTGTTACAAGTCAAGTAGGCAATTCTTGTAATAAATGTATTGCAATAATCTATTCAAGGCTCCATGTCTTCCTAATTGTAACTAAATGGAGGGGCACCTTTTTTATTTAGCCAACCAAGTAGTATGTGCCAATATCGCTACTTATCTACTACCTACTAGTTTCGACGAGATTACTGTAAAAATGATATTTTCTATAATTTAGTAAATTGAATACATTTTAAACTAAAAATAATAAGATAAAATTATGTATAGAATAATAATTCGTAAATAATACAGACAACAGACAACGAAAGTAGAGGATAATAATAAACATTATTGTTCATCGTTTGAGAGTTATGAATTTGAACGAATTAGAGTATTCGACTTTGTTCGTTACAATGCCTCGATATTAATTCATTCCAGGGTTTTGTCTACTATCCGACCTTCTCACATCTTATCGCATTAACTTTTTACATAAAACATATCTGATTATTTTCATTTATTCGTCAGTTTGAAATGTTGAATAGGGTTATCACAAGTAATTTGCACTCGTCAACACCATCGGCAATCACCAACTCCAGAATTTATTTGTCCATTAATAAGGGAATGATTTTTAAACATTTTCATTGTAACCATAATCTTATAACATTGATTTAATAAAAACGAGTGTTTATAATTTGTTATGCTAATAGATAACGAATTATTGAAATTCCGAAATATGAATTTGCATACGCGCTCTGCCCGTGAACATATTGAATACAAAATAGTTACATAACAAAGCGTGTAGATGGCGAAATGCGGTTAAATGATAATTGATATCTTATCACAAATTGACAACAACAACAAGTATTGCAGAAATATCGGTCTATTCGACACCCAAGTCTCGGATATTATGCAATTTTAATAAAAAAAATTAAAGTTTTAAATAATGGATGGATTAACACAAGCTGTAGTGTACGATACGGCATCCCCTGCGAATATTTATTCTGCAACGGTAATGCACATGGTCAACGGTAGCCAAAAGATCATAATGATTTCATCGAAGAAAGACATTATCACATTGGAGTCTAAAATAATAGACGACGAAGTCAATACTTATGTCGTGGAACTTAATTTTTCAAATATTCCCAGTAAATCTTATTAACTAGGATACATTTTTATTTGACCATTATTCCTGTTTGTTTTTATACAGGCAATGCAGAAATTGTTTCAATTCATTGTATTAACAGATACAAGGAGTTCGATGATTTCGTTATTGGAATTACTTATGGAACTGTATGTACTTTCAAAATTATTATGTTTAACAAACTTATAATGAAGAATAATAATTTATAGTTTGGTTTCCATAGAAAATTTAAAATGTATATCTGTATTTTGTATTATGAATGATCAAAATAATATATTTTAATCGGAATTGTTCCTTTTTTGAGAATCTTTGAAAACTAAAAATCCACCAAAATATTTATTTATTGTTCAAATATTATCATTTCATTAAACTGCTATCAGTTTAACATTCATTATTTTAATACTACTGGAATGTTCTTTAAAATAATATCTTGTGTAATAATATTACATAATATTACATATTATAAATAATATCAAATACACATATTTGGCTTGGATCATAATAACTTGTTATACATTATTGATTAAAAATTATGTTATATGGATTTAACATATAAATTTTAAAACAATGTGTCTTATGAGAAAATTATAATTTAACAAGTCTTTTTTTATAAAGCATAATATCTAATGTATAAAATGTATAAATCTAATTTATATATATATATAATTTCAGATATAAGTAATGACTACTAGTTAACTATAAAGAAATACATTATATACTATAAGCTTATAATATTTGAATCTTTGTATTATTTTTACTCTAAAATACTAAATAATTTGTTTTAAAATTTAAAATATTATTTTACTTTGAAGTAATACTAATAGTATGTTTTAGATTGTAGATGAATTAAATTCTGAAACATATTTAAACATTTATTCTGGTTTTCCTGGATCGTCATTAGAAGCAATAATGGAAAATTGTGAAACACTTATGTTGGATTTTTTTCCATTCAAATTAAATCATGCTATTTATGTATGTGAAACTCATAAAAAGGTAAAAAAATAAAACTACTATTTTACTATTTTTTTATCTTGTTAATTATGTGTACTACCACATTTTTAATCATAAAGATGGGTATAAAATAAATACTTAAATTTATTCAAAATCTCAAATTTCAAAAAAAATCAATCTTAAAACATTGAAACATTATATTATTTATTAAATTTATTATTTAATTTATAATTTTTAGTAATTATTTAAAGAAAACCTAAACAGTGTTTTATACAATTCTTAAATTTTTTAAGATCTTGGTTACTCTAAGATATTGAAATATTATTTTTTTCTTTTCCCTATTTGCTTATCATAAATATGAAATTAATTATATATCATAGTATGAATATAATAATATTTTATTGCTGTACATCTATTCATCGATATTAGTTACCATCATGTGCATAATTATAATTTTCTATGCAACTGCAAATTTGATTATATTTATAATAAGCCTTGTGGACTTATAATTGCATTGATAAATAATTTGTATAATTTAGGGTATGTGGTTATTATCAGGAAGCGATAAAAAAATTCACGCTTATAAAAGTGATGAACAAAAAATAATAGAACAAGAAATAGAAGAATATTTTATTGAATATGAAGATACAAAAGATTCTATTGTTTTGTGTTTTGACACTAAATCATTTAGTCATTATAAAAAGTAAAATTTAAATTGTAGAGTATAATTTTAATTTTTGATGATATTAATGTTTATTTTCAGAAGAATATCATTTTATGGATGTGAAACAGGGTATTCAATGGTTGCAATTGTAGACTCGGAAAAAAATGAGATACTTCAATATTTTGCTGAACATTATCAGTCACCAGTAACAGTCATGGAGTTGTTTAATATACATAATAAAACAGCTGAGACTCAACATATTCTTTCAGGTTTTTTGAAAAATATATTTTTTTATTTATAACATATAAATCTAAAAATAAATATATTGTAGTCGAAGATGATTTCATACCAGATTGTGACACCGTAAATGAAAAAGAAGAAATTTGTTTGCTTGTGGGAAGTGCAGTTGAAAGTGCAGTTGTATACATGCAAGTACCGGTAACTTAGTTGTTAAAATTGATTTATTTTTAAAAATATGTCTAAATTTTTAAATTCATTTATAGGAATGTATTGAAAAACAATTTAAAAAATGCAATCACATTGGCTAATAGTAATAGACACAAAGCAATTGTTTGTGCTTTAATCACAGATGTAAATTTTGATTCTAAGAACGAAATACTAATTGGGACTTATGGAAATGTAAAGCGCATTAATAAATAATTTCAGTATAAATTTATATCAATAATAAAAATATAAATGTTTTAGTATATTTTAAACTATGTTTACGAGAATAATACATGGGTTGAACAACAACAGTATGACATCAGACATTCCGTGTACACAATTTGCCATTTAGATACAACTGATGAAGGAGTAAAAGATATTGTTGTAATGAGCGAAAAAGGAATACATATTTTAAAAGTAAATTACTTAATGTATATATAACCTAAATTAAATACTATAATTAAGGGTTGAAGATAATAAATTCTTAATTTTAAAATTTAATCTAAATTATGAATAGAAATATGTAAATTTTAAAAAGAGTATATAAGTCATTTTAATAAGAGAATTTAACCAATGTCATAAAATACACATAATAAATTATTAATTAATTAGTTACATAAAAATAATTTCATAATTATTAATAGAACTATATCTTTATTACAGCATGAACCAAAAGATATTGTAGAAATACTAAGATCCCGTTTCAAGATATTAAAATTAAAAGAAAATTAAAGGAAGCATTTGTCATTTTGTCATTATTTTAATAAAATAAATATATAATTCATAATTGTAATTTTATTTATACTGGAAAAATATAAAAAAATTATATTTTTTTAAAAACAATGATTAAACTTATATAATTTGAATAAGATAATAGTTGTGCTTGGTGTAAATAAATATATGTATATTCATATTTATTTGTAAATGTAAAATATATTATAAAAAAATTATATAGATATTTAGACTGTTATGTATTAAAAGTTATTAGTATATGACAGACTTGTAGACATGGGATTATGAGTTCAAACTACTGTATTTTATCATAGAAAAGTAGAAATTAAATTTTTTTAAGCACAATAGTATTGCAAATGTTACAGTAAAATATATGTTCATATTTAGATATTATCAACATTTTGACATAAAATGGATTTATAATTTTTGAAAAAAAAAACAATCTTCATAATATGTGTGACCAAGTTATAATGAATGGTATGGTGAATGCACTGATAAACACGACCATGTAATTGTAAAACGATAGTAAAATAATTGAAAACTATTCAATGAGTATGACATCGACATGATGTTTCAAACATAATAGTATGACCCCTAACAATAATAAGACATCCATGCGAAAAAAAAAAATCTGTATACATTTATATGATAGTTTTCCTTTTATTTTTTTCTTTGGCATTAAAAATAATTTAATTAATTAAATAATAAATGCATAAATAAAACAATATATTTGTATATATTTTAAATACCTTTCATTGTATATTCATATTAAATCATAACATTTACATAAAAATTCAATAATCATGAAAAAATAAAAAATAACTGCCGTTTTCACTAAATTTATATATTCATTAAATGACATCTATCTTATAAAAAGAGAGATTTTACAAAGTGGATGTTAAATAATACTAAATTATATAATTGACAGAAAAAGACAAAAGAAGTTATATTTGAAAAAAAGCAGATAAAAGTGATTATCTTAAGATAAACCAAAGTGGTGTCATCGAAATCAAGAGTTTATTGAATGAAAAATATCTAGGGTTCAATTTCAATGAATTATATAGTAAAAGGTAAATCTCACAGGCTTATAAATTTCAAATTTTAACTTTATTTTACCATTTTCCAATTATATATGTAAAAAAAAAAAAAACATTAAATAGCTAGTTGAAATATATCAAAATGATTTAGAATACAGTGTATTAGCAGCTGTTAGTAAAATTAAAATGTGGCAACAATTAGCAGAAACTCAAGATTTTCCCAAAAATTCAAATGAAACTTTTTAAAAATGTTATATATCAATTTTACCTTCTACTTTCAAACTCCTTCAGATTTTTTCAGCTCTTCCAGTTACAACTGCTAGTTGTGAACAATCTTTTTCAACATTAAAAAGAATAAAAACAATTTTACAAAACAGTATGTGTGAGAGTAGACTAAATGATTTGACAATAATGAATATACAATATAATGTTACACCCTGATGATATCCTAAATAAATTAGCAAACAAAACCAGAAAACTAAAGGGATTTATAATCCTCTGAATAGATATATAAATTATCGTTGTAATGATAAATAATTTATTTTATTAATTACATCAATACATATCTGAAATTTTACAGATACTCAAATAAATAAATATACTTGTTAAAAATACCAATTACAAACCATGTATAGTACACCATGAATCATAAAATATGACTAACATAGAAGTCGATAGGGTATACAAAACTTAATGATAGTTGCACCTAATAATTCACTTATATTTGAAGAATACATACTTGGAACATTGTAAAATAGGTAAATAATAATTTTGCGAATTAAATTATATTTTAATTACATAGGTCACCTTTGAATTATTTAAGAACTTAATTTCTCTTTCCATAAATAAATAAACAATATAATATAAAACATAGCTCTAATATATTCAAAAATAAACGAGTGAAACATATTGAGTGATAGAATAATGAAATAAATAACCAATGACAAATAAAATATTTTAATAAGTTTAAATATTAACAACTAATAATATATATATATAAAAAAAAGAACAAGTAAAATTTGTAGCACCATTAAATTAAATCCTAAACATAAATTTGGCTAAAGAAAATAATAAAATTAATTAATACAATTTAACAATATGCAAAAAAACATTTTAACATAAATTGAAATTTATTGTAACAAAAATGCAAGTATACATTCTATAATATTTAATATAAAAATAAAATAAACTATTTTTCAGTTAGTTTCTTAACATATTTGGTTAAAAATGAATCATTGTATTACAATATAAATGGAATGAAAGCATATCTCTCTTTTGGATACATTTTGAATTTTGATTGATACCACCAATGATTAAGCATTGCAGATTCACATTGATTACATAGCACCCAAAAAAATACGTAAGGCCAAGTCTGACTTCCCCAAAGCATGATATAAATAGCCATATACATAAGTCCTTCACAAAACAAATGAGGACAAGATATTTTGTCAAATAGCCCTCCTGTAGGAATTTTATGTTCGTATGTTATAATTTTCCCATCTTTATTTGTTCTTAAATTTACTAACGTTACATTAGCTAAATATTGTTGTTGAGAAGCCCACAGAAAAATAATAAGCCCAGCTATTAGTTGTATATTTATATCATTAATTGAAAAGTAGGATAAATGATCCACTGAAAGTGTAGTGAAAGGTGATGGTGCTTCAGCTAAAATGGCTGCTATACAACCAAAGTAATGTATATAACCAATAGCATAATGTGAAATGTTAATTTTCGAATTTGAAAATATACTTAGATAATGAGTTTCATAAAATCGTTTCCAACATTGTATTAACATACAGAACATTGCAATCGTAGTCGCAGTAGCATTGTAGGAAGTCTGTCGATTCTTCAACGCTACAATATCCAGGAAATCCGTTACAAACTTAGGTATTGGCCCTTTAAAGACAAATGCTAGTAATACCAATACAAATCCAAGTGTTGACCAAATAGCAGCGAATACGTAGAAATGTTTGAACCAATATTTTGGTACTTCAAAGTTGTTAACCAAGAAATGTTTCTTTTCACTTGAAAATTTACCATACCTAAATGTTTGCACTATACATACTGGTAATTTAGACTCGATAGTATTAATTAATACACTTAAAATGACAATTGAAAATGCCATGAAAGCAAAAATAATTTTTAAAAAAGAAAGATCCATCTTGACCGATCAAAACATGTACACTGAACCATGTAGGTTAGTTGTTCTTTCTAATAAATAAAAGAGAAACAACTTTTTACGATCACATTTACAGTTAACTCATTTTCCATTTACAGTTATTTTTTTAAACGTTTATAAGTAGGACGGTTTGATAAAATAATCACCTGATTCCAGTATTCCAAGAATATTGCGCACGTGTATTCTGTTCGTCGCAATTGTTTTGCATTCTATTTTGAAGTTCACGCTAATCGATATTTAAAATATATGGTAATGAAACAGATTGATTTACTGAAAAAGGACGAGAAAAATACAATTCGTGAAGTATAATTTAATTACATTAGAGTCATAAACATTTCTTACAGATAAAGATAGCTGTTAACAGATAAACTGATCAGTTTGCCAAAGTAGTGGATAAGTCATATTTTTCGTTATCAACACAACATTCTTATTATTGTCGCGGCATATCAAAACCGGCAAATGAAAAATAATAAATAATATTTTTTAATTATTTATCTTATAAATTGTACACACAAATGGTTTCATATTTAACTTTATTATAATCAACAGTGAATTAATTTCACAATACAAAATTTTTTTAATTATTTCACCGAGTACCGTCGTCTTTGCTCCTAAGGTAAATTATTTACTTATTAATATTACTTTTAACTTTTAAGTACTATTATATTTCTTATTATGTTCAATCATGTTTATCATATTTAATGTATACTATAATCCGTACTCAACAAACTATCTATTATTATAGATTGTTACAAAATTACCATACAATTCAATAGGTTTGATTTATTTATTTACTCTTTATAGATATGTTAAGAAAAATACATAATAATCTATATTGTATGTTTACCATTACTTACACAATTCATTTAAATATTTTTCAGTATTATTTTTGGATAATGGATTCTAATCTTGAGTACTAATGACTTCCATTAGTAGTTTAGTTTTATTACATATCAGTTTTATTAAAATAATAGACATAATAGGTAGGTAACATTATAAAATTAAATCAGAAATATTAAATACCTATAAAACTTGTTTTTATTAAAATTATGTTGGTATAAAGTTTAAGTTTACTTACTCGTGATGATTTTGTATGTATTTGTTTGTTCAGAATTGAATTAAATTGAAACACAATTATGTTCGACAATCTTTTTTCACTCTGATATTAACGCTATTAAAAATATTCTTATATTTTACTATAATTTTCTACCTAATATTATAAATATTAATTATATTTACTTTAAAAATATATACAAAGCAAATAAAAATATAAAGTATTCATTTAAGTAATTTATTTTTATAGTGTTTTCAGTTCTTCATAATAGTATCTAATTCATATAAAGTTCCCAGTTTAATTTATTAAGGCTTTTACATTTTTGAATATTTTGAATAGCATTTCAATTAAATAACTAAAATAGCTTATAAATTTAGTTCAATTAAAAAATAATTTGTCTCTAATTTTTTGTAAAATAAAAAAAAAAATTCCATGTTTAAATGTAAAACACAATAAATGTCTTTAAACATCATTATCATGTACTAGAATTTAATTTTATAAAAGTATCATAATACTTTTACACATTATTTTTAATAATTTAGTTCTGTATTTTATGTATTCATTAATAAAATATTTGTTTGTTATTATTATTTTTAAAATCCTTATAATATATTTAGTTTCATTAACGCTGACATATTTTACAAGCTATGATATTTTGATTTACAATTAAGCTTTATGAAATAGTTCAGCCTCGTTAATTTTAAAATAATTTAATTTGAATGTTATAGTATAAATTAAAATAATTTAATATTTAAGTAATATTTTTAAATGTTCTATGTAATAAATTATTTTTAATTCATCAAAGAAATTATAACATAATTTTAAACTGATAGCAGTATAAAGTATTTTTATTTTCAATTTTATTAATAAATATTGAATAAAGTAACTTTCCATGTATAAAATGTTTGTATGTACTGTCTTATAAGATAATGGAGTTAAAAAGGAAATATATAATGAATAAACTTAGTACATATTACATTTTTTATTATGATATAAAGATATTTTGTGATTTTTATATTGTGATAAAAATATTAATTTGGTCAACAATTGCATAGCTGTGTATTTTAAACTGACCTGTAGTAGTAAGAGTAATATATGTTAACAAACAAATATCAAATTAATTATTAAATTTGACTAAATTAAATATGGACATTTGTTGACCTCAAATTTAACTATGAAAGATATTAATTACACTTATTTATCAAATTAATATTTTCAATAAACATAAAGTACTAACCCATCTACTTACTAAGTTTTTAATTTTTACTTTCTGACTTATTTTTCCCTTAGTAATCAGTATAGATTAGTTACTTATACTAATGATTTAATAATAATTGTATTAATAACTTTTCAGTATAGAATATTACATATATTTTCATTACAATAATCATTTTATATTGGTACACACTATAAGTACTACAGAGTCTATATTATTTCCCAAACTTAAATCAATACTTAAGTACTTTTTATTTTTTTTCAAAAATAATGATCAATTATTTGGTTCTGTGACAAAACATTCTTGAATTTAAATAATATCCCATGGAAAAAAAATATTCCATAAAAACAACGTATGATTTTGAATAATTACGTTACAATGTAAAATGTAAAAATATATTATATTACCAAATTAAGTGTTATTGATTGTAAATACTTATCTTTAATAATAGTCATACTATATCCTAGAACAAGATTACTCAGTCACTCGTTCAAATATTTATATTTCGTCTTTTATTTGGTTAAATTCCTTAGAATTCGTTGTTCAATTCTACCCCATATAGATTTTTTTTCGCTTTTAATCATGTAAATGATCTTCCATTCAGTCACACGATTAGCTGCTGGAGTTGAATTAAAAACTTGGTGTCATATTTCCATTGCATTTTTTGTTCTTGGATAGTCTTGAACATCAGCATCGAACAAATTCTATATTGCAATTGGAAATGTAGGTGTTTTTCGTCTACCACATATTGGTATTCCTACTCACGTATCCTCAAAATAATCTATATTAAGTTGCAAATCGATTTAATTTATTACGTAGTAGTTTGAATTTATGAGTGTTTCTAGTACAGAAATAGTATCTAAGGTAGGTAAAAAAAAACAAAAGCCGATAATTTTTTTACTTTATGAGATAATTTTCTAAGGAATATCTAATTTATAGCCTACTCGACTAACATTTGCCCTAAACATGATATGAAATGGAAAAATCATCGTGAATTTCAATATGTATATATAATTCTTAAAAATATTTTATAAATGCTTAGTCGATATCTATTACTATAGGTTTTGCTTATAAATTGAATTTGAGTATATTGACTTGATGTAGTAACTACTTCAAAATAACTATTTTTAATTTTAGTACACATTATTTGTATAAAATGTACCTATACAAGTTGATGCCATCATTTGTGCCGTGAATAAAATACAGTTGATTAAACGTGTTATGTATAGATGTGATAATGTTCCCTCTCTAGATCACTTATCACAATTTTCCAATAAATTAAAATTCTCATTTGTTGTAAATATTAATAATCTATTATTAACATCAATATTCTAAAAAAAAATTGAAAATAAAAATATTTAATAAAATGCTTATAACACAAGTATTTTTAATCAGAACTTTCATATCAGAAGTAAAATTTTGAAATGATATTTTTTGATTATTTGGATATTTTTACAGGAATATTTTGATGCGTAATCAATTGTTTAAAAATATTTCATAATTATTATTTCGTAATTATTTACTTACAACATACTTCCTCTCGACGGTTTTATATTTTCAACATTTTTCTATAATATACTACTTTATTCTGCTATTGTACAAAATTAAAATTGTATATAGTAGTTGTAGTAATCAAAGCTATTTAAAATATATTATGAACCTCGATTATGCCTTGAACCATGTTCATTATAATTGTCCAAATTATTTATACATATAAATATATTATTACATCATAAAAAATAATATAATTTCAAGATTACTTTTTATTTCAAAATCATTAAGATTTTTAAATTATTGTTAACAATATATAAATCAAAATGTTGTCTTAACGTAAAACAGTATTATGTATTACTACATTCCATCATCTAATCACAAATATATATTTTTTTGATATTAGGTACATATATTTCTACCAATTTAATACTACCTAAGTATGCTTATAGTCACTTAAGTAAAATTACGATTGAATCAAATTTGTTTTTGTTAATCTGGTTCTTACAATAAAATTTGACAAATCGTAATATGCCTAACATTAACTATAAAGAAAAATATATTTATTCAGAATTTCTGCTAGTTCGTTTGCCACCCCATGGGAAAAAATCGGAACTTCTTCTAATACTTTTAAGACTAGCATATCGAATGCCCTTCTTTTCTTCTGGATCTCTTGACCAGTCTGAGAAAATAGTAAAAAGTGCATGTATTCCTTTAGTCATTTTATTTCTATAATTGGTTTTATCTTCTTGTTTAATGCCATTTAGTTCTCTTTTTTCCATTTGATGTTCAAGTATTTCTCCATTATCATAACCATCAATTTCACTTCTTTTGCCGCCCCAACTGGAAAATGTTTGTTTTGGTCGACCATGCTTATCCGAAGCTCGTTTACCTCCCCAACTAGAAAACGCTGGACGTTTTCCACCATATGGATAAGCACTTTGTCTTTTTCCGCCCCAGCTCGAGAAAACTGTCTTTTGTCGGCGCTTTTCTGGTGAATCTATTCTATTAATGTTAACTAGACTCGGAGATTTTTCCAGTAAGTCACATATGTCAGCATTAGGTTCTACTTGACATATATCATACACTTCTTGAAAGGATATAATCTCATCTGATTTGATTTCTCGGTTAGTGAGTTTCATTAGAACTAGTAACAACCAGGGTAAACCAATTTTTACCATGCTGAAACATAAATTTTATAAAAAAAAAAAATTAAATATTTCAACGTATTCGTGGAAATAACTTATTCATTTTGATTTTTTACTTGTTTTGACTATTTATATTATATGCAGTGGTCTATTAACGTGGGAGTTACAGACAATTTTAATTTTATTCAACGTAATATTCCTAATCATTTTTAAATTATAATAAATGGTAAATAGAAGTATTACAATATATTTGGATCTATATACAATTTTCTCAACTATTCTAAAAATAAAATGTATGTAACTATATAATAATTATATAGTTATACACATTATTTTTATATTTTTATACAATTATTGTATTATGAATTTTATTTAAAAGCTCCTAAGTGAACCTCACAAGTCTGGAAATTTGTACTAATTTTTTTTTTTTATAAACAAATTTTTTTTAATCAACATCTTTTAATTCATTATTATTTTTATATTAGCAATATTAGTGGCGTAGTTACGGGGATGGTGCAAGGAGTTTACACTCCCCCCCCCCAGATTTTTTTTTATGTATTTAATGTACTTACCTACACATTATAATAAAATTATATTTTAATTTTACTATGATTCAGTATATAATAAGAATTGAGTAACAAAATAATTTTCATTAAAAATGAGATATAATAATAATACCATTATAAATTTAATATTATTAAATAGGAATTCGTATTAAGATTATAGACCTGCAAGGGTCGATCCGGCCCGTAATGATATTGGACCGGGCCGGGCTGTAAAATAAAATAAAGGGTTGGACTGGGCTTTTTAAGTCTTGAAATTTTATTCCGGACCGGACCTGGGCTTTTTTTCGTAAAATTTTTCGGGCCGGGCTGGACTTGACTTCGAATATTAAATCAAGGGTTGGCGGGTTTTTTTAAGGATTTTTCTTCAACAATAATTAAAAATAATAATTATAAAACCAATACTGGTACAATTAAGTACAATCATTTAATAATAAATATATAATATAATGATATCTTGATTCGTGGGTATAATAATGCTATTTCTTCTTCTTCTTCTTCTTTTGCTTCGCCTTCCTCCCAACTATTTGGGGTCGGCCACCCTTGTCCTACACCTCCACTTTACTCGGTCAATCACATCTCCTCTGCACACACCGACAGCCCTCATGTCATTCTCCAAAGTCTCCAACCATCTCTTTTTTGGTCTTCCTCTTCCTCTTTTCCCTTCAACGTCCATCTTCATAACCACTCTTACTGCATTCGTTTCCTCTCGCCTCATCACATGCCCAAACCATCTCAGCCTATTTTCTCTCATCTTGTCCACAATTGGCGCTACACTATAATATATATGTCAATACAAAATAAAACAACACACTACTAAAATCATATTAAGGTATCTGCGGCATTATTATTATAAGATAAAATAAAAACGGTAATTTGGAATATTTATAGAAAATTTGTTGCGTTTGGTTAAACAATACTAAAAAAAAAATGTTGGACTGGACCGGGCCGGGCTCAAGAAAAAATGGGTCAGGCCGGGCCTGGGTTTTTTTTTCACAATATAGTTTGGACCAGGCCGGACCGGGCTTAAGGATAAAATTGATGGATCAGATCGAGCCGAAAATATATGTCCCTTGCAGCTCTATAATTAAGATATCCTAAGAACGTCGAAAATAAAGGTCTTAACCCCCCCCCCCCCAGAAAAAAAATGTATCTACGCCACTGAGCAATATAGCTGCCATTTGGAAAGTTAAGTAATACTTCATGTGGCAAATCGTCGGGGTATACAATACTTGTTAACTGTTACGATATTCATTTTTGTAAATTGCTTATTTTATATTATTGAGGAGAATATAAATTTATAGCTCGTATCGTATTTAATATTAATCAATTATTATAATTAATGAATACAGCATTATTATATAATTACATACAACGATTTCTAATGCAAATTAGTAATAATCTTTGTATAATTAAGAAATTATCAATTTACTACATCTTGAAAAAGATAAAATACAAAAACCTGAAATTGAACATTTTTGAAACATTTTTAGACTGTATTTATACATTTTTTCACAGTATTTTATTTTGGTTAATACGTTGATTTTAATAATTATCAATTGAGGAATATTTAATTATAATTAATACATTTATATGAATGTGGCATACGTAAATTAGAATTATGAAATATAAATAATAAAAATAAATATCATTGAAATATTTGAAAATGTCTAGGTTTAGAATTAATTGAGATATTTATTTAGAGTAATTTCTCTTAACTAAAATAGTAAAATATTTGTTGGATGAATTTGGGTCAATCAAATAGGGTAAGTATACAATTATATACTAAGTATAACTAAGTATTACGCGTTTCTAATTTTCTATTTTATCAAGATTTTATAAGTAAATTATAAACTTAAAGTATTGTCAATAATTAAAAAACTTTTTGTGTTTAAACAACATACATTTTCTTTTTATTTGTAAGTATTCTGAGAAACCTGAATGATAGAGTTATGAGAACCTCTTTTATTCCCTCCGGTGTAGGTTTAACAAGGAAAAAGTTGACGTATATTACCTTTTTGGCCGTCATCGGAGACTATGTAGACAGGTAGTTAATTTTTTACATATGAAAATTTGATAAATGATCTAAAATTGAAAAATTATTTTCTTACTATTATTTTATTATTATTTTCTCATTATTTTACCGAGTATTAATTATACCATAAAGTTATAATACTGCTTGTTAATGATAATATGAAAACTTGTACCGACTTCTATACCTCTTTTATTCTATAATTGATGTAATAGCTCGTTCCCTCCTCCGCCTACTCTAATATATATATATACGAATTAGATAACAGACTTCAACACTTTAACAAGTTTCCCACATTCTCACTTATATATAGTATTAATGAATTATAAAATAATTAAATTCAATACTTAATACATTTTTTTTTTAATTCTATATTATTTTAACTAGAAAATTATTTTAAACTAAAAGCGTAGACATCTAGTAAAAAAGTATTGCTATTAATAACACATTTGATATGTATTTTTAAAGTAATTTGATTTTTTTGCTATAAATCCTTTATAAAGATAAATAAATTTACATTTAAAACTTTTATAGAAGATATCATATAAACTGGAAATTAAAGACTTATACTCGTATTTTTAGATTTATATTAGACTTATGTTTAAAAGGTGTATACAAATTAAAAAATAATAAATAATTCAATTATTCATAATAGTTATTGTAATATTTATGTATTTGTATGGTTAAAAATAATATGGTGTCACATCACAGGTATGTAATGCTTTTGCCTATACATTACGCCGTCATCGTAATTTACTTTAGTAAATTAATTGCTATTTTAAGGGTTAACAATATAACATTTTATATGCTTTATTTTGATGTAAGAATATATTGGTTTAACAATATTATTTAATATTTCTGTGAATTCAATGGGTAGCAAAGCTGCACTCAAAATTTCATTAAAATGTTATTTTAAATTAAAAATTAAACACGGATAATAGTAAAATGTTAGTCATTTTTTTTTTTATCTGTGTTGTTAATTGTTTTATAAATGTGTTAATATTAGCAATATCAAAGAATTTTTAAATCTTGTCTCATAAATGTTAGTTTTTTATAACTAGAAACTGTAAATATCAGAAATTAACTTAAAAATTGTAATATCTTTATAATTTACATACTTCAGCTATCAATAATTAATTAATATTTAAATAAAAACAATTCAAAGATAGCATTATTATCCTATTATTAGTTTTGCAAAAAAATAAAGAAAATCAAAATAATACAATTTAATTTGATCTGGATGTTTTCTTTAACATAAATTCTGGTATTTATAATTAATTTTTTTTTTATTGCTCTAACCTAAGAAAAATCAAATATGTTTCAATTATAAGTCAAATAACTTTATACTTACAATTCATTAGTTTTTTTAGGTTTTAATTTTTTTTAATCAAAATTATCAACATTAAAACTTTTAAATAATAAAAAAACATATTTCAACATTAATTTTGATTTTTAATGCCCACTATTGTATTATTACAAGTATTAAATTAGTATTGTCTTCATTTCTAATATCTAGTTATGTTATACTAATTCGTATAATAATTTATATTATTTTTATAAAATTCTAAACAAGATATTAAAGAACTATTTTACCAATCTGTCTTATTTTGAAATAATTTGTTTTACACAATTTAAATAATTCTGAAATGATCATACCTTTAAATTATAAAATTAAAAATTAATTTAACATTAATTTGGAAAATAAAGTACCGTTTTATTCAAAACTTAACAAATTATAACAATCTTATTATTTACTTTCTTGACTTATCTACAATGTAAATTATTTAATCCGTATGTATTATGTAATATTTATAATCTATATATATGTAACTTAACCCATTGCTTTTAACTACTTTAACGAGAATTTAATAACTATCAAAGAAATAGTAAATAAGTATTAATTGAGGTTTTATATAATAATATAATTGAAAAACTCTACAATTTTAATGAAAAAAATGTAATTAATTAAATTTATTTTAATAATTTATATGAATATATAATATTTTATTGAAATTTGGATTAAGAAAGTTATAATTGTAATATTTCTAAATAAAAAAAGATGGTTAGAATTGTATAACAAACAAAATTGATAGTTACATTATTGGTATACTTTACCAAAACTTGCTAACACTTTTACCGTAAAGTCAATGCTCAGTTTATTTTTAGTTGCCATGACTCAAACTCTGAAGGAGAGTGCAATTTTTATCCTAATAATAAAAACAACTTAAATGCATCAATAAGAAGATTATACGTGATAATTTTCTATCTTTGTCATACATGTAACATAAATGTTATGTATATATATATTATGTTATGTATATAATATATTTATATATTATATAAATGTTTTCCACTTCTATTATACCAATTAGTTTATTAATACAATAAGAATATGAATTTGAATGCCGTTTCTTACCGATTTTTTTTAATGGAGTATTTGACTGATTAGCCATTATTCAGTTAAACCTCTTAGCTACTGCCTTAAATGTTGTGACTGTGAGTATAATGATTATAAATATAATTATGTGTTTATTCTATTATTACTATTCAATTAAATATTTCAATATATATATTATAATATTATATAAAATTATAACTTTTTAGTCAAGTGTTTCATGATTATTCAGAAATAATTAATCCAGATTTCTTATACTCACATACTCACATTTAACATCTACGTTTGATAAAAGAATACCATAAGTAAAATTTGGTTTCATTAATAGACTGATGATGGGTACAATTATGTGAACATAGAAGAGTTATTCCTAATTTAACGAAATACTAATTTTTAAAATTTTAAATTTTGAAATTGACTTACGAAAGTTTTATAATTGTTTAATTAATGTAAAATCCTTTCATGTTAATTATTTAATTCAATATTAAACTATATTGAAATATTTTAAAACAATAAAATAAGCTCAATAAATAAAAACATTTAAATAACCTTAATTGTAACGTTTTATACTAAAATACCACTGTATTAAATGTGCAATAGTACTATAGTATCAACAATTCTGATACAAACTTCTAATAGTAGTGTTATGTCATTGGAAAACCTGATTTTATGGTACTTATTAGCCATTTTATTGTTTCTATAAAATGTTACTTCGACGTTATTTTAATTTTAACTATCATCTATTCTAATAAATTATTACAAATTATTACATTTGAGAAGTAACATTTAAAAAAAAAAACAACTATTAAAAAAGTTTCAATATATTTATTTTTTTAATCTGTCAAACATATTTCAAGTCTTACTTAGTATAAATAGTTATTTAACTGCTATATATTTGAAACTCTAGTATAGTTACTATTATAATAAAATTTCCATTTATATATAGAAATCATGTATTTTTTCTTTATTATTACTCGTCAATAATGAAAATGAGTTTTATATTAATATAGTGACAATTACAATTTTTTACAAATATTATTCAGTAATTTCACTTTTGAGTTTTTAAATATTTTGTCCATTTTTCTTACTTTTACTATTTTATAGACAAATAACACACTGAATACGATTTATAAATCACTTAATAAAATTATATGTTTTAATTAAATTAAAGTAACTCATTTTTGAAAACCTAACATGGCGATTATGTAGAAAAACGAATAAAATATCAATGTTCTAGTATTCTATGATAATTAAAAAAAAACATACAGTTATCGCAAAAAATTAATTAAAATTTCCTTATAAATTAATTAATAAATTTAATTAAATTATTCTTCTTATAAAATAAGCTAAACTTGTGATTTTAACAAAATATAAATCGTTTTTGGATATACAAAGCTACGTTTTGAGCGATTCATCAAATACTGGTAAATTATCTAAAGTTTATCATAAACCATTTTTTTAAAACCAAATGTTCAAAAGTGTCAAAATTAAAAATTCATAATACAAGTCTCTATGGCCTTTACGTGGTTGGTTATCAAAATATTATGGTCAACAATATATTTTAAAATATACATACGAGTTTATCCTAGAATATAAATGTATATAATTTGTAACATAAAATACTATACAATATACGATAAAATACTTTTCTTTAATTCTCATTGGTTTTACATTGAGTCCAATTAATTATTAATAATTAAATATAATAAAAAATTGCACTTTTGCCCACTATTTTCATTGCCTATTATTATGAAATTAAAGTTATTAAATAAACCGACTAATAAAATATTTTGTCTTTTTCTATACGATTGAAAAATGTACTATTGTATTTACATACGTACGTGGGTACATTGTATATGCAAAATTATTAATTTCGTAAGTATCATATGCTCTAATCTTTAAGTATAAAATATAATTTAGTCTGAGTTGATTTTATCGTTATTTCAATATAAACAACTATCCTTTTCAATATTAGGTAAGTTTTTTTAATGTTATAAAAATTATCCTACTTAACCCTTATAGAAACATTTTTATGTTATTAAGTTATCGTCATTATAAGTTATTCTAAAAAATAAAATGTTAACTAATACTGAACCCCATAATTTATAAATACAAAATAGAAAAGTAATAATTTTTTCTTATTATTCTTAAGTCTAAAAACATTGTTCAGTTTTTAAAAAGGTTTTTTTGTAATTTTATGTAAGAACTTTTTAAAGTATAATCTCATTAATATATATATTTATGTATAATAGTTATTAGTTTAAATATATTAATCTAAGCCAAGAATAAGCCATCCATTTCTATAGGTGTCCGGAAGACTAGAATTATAAATAAACGAGGTCCAAGGAAAATATTTTCTTAAGATATACCTATAATCTGAGTGGCTTAAATCAAATAAATATAATTTTTTTTTTTTATATATATCATCGTTTTAAATTTTTTTTTATAAAATGTAATTAATGTATTAATTTAGATATATTGACGATCCAGTTAACTGTCTTCCGCATTCTGGGTTTGAACCGTATTCTGCCAGTCTATACAATCATCAATTTCGTTTTCATTAATTGTTACATCTTTGATATAATTTATTAAAATAAAATTAATATTTAAAAACCAAATAGGTACAAGTTATGGAGGTATAAAAAAGTGAATTAAAATACTGTTGAATATATATCTTTGATTTTTTAAAGTAACAATAAGTTAACTCGGAAATAAGTTTGCAATTTTCTAAGTATTTGAATTTAGTAAAGCTGTTGATAAATAGCCACTTATCAGTAGGGACGTATTTACATGTTCATCGCGTGGAAGCTTGTGGACAATTGCCCCACAAATAACTGAATGAAAGTGAACGCACTTACTGAATTACTATTTAATTACCTATTATAAAATATATATTATTTTGGTAAGTACGAAAAATTAATTTTATTTAAATATTGAAGGATAATTTTTTAAGAAAAAAGTTCATCCCATGTTTGATATATATCAATAATATACTAATATTATAAAATAAATGTAAATAAATAAAATAATTAAACTAATAATAAAATCAAGTATTAAATTTTATAATTTGTTTATAAAATAAATATAATCGAAATTATAATGTATATTATTATATTATAATTAAAATCGAAAGGACAGTCGCGGAGTATAGCATCGATTTTGAAAATCCATGTTTTTATTATTGCCAGTTATATGTTCCCTTGTCGGAATACCAACAAAACTATTCACACACCCCAGAAAATAAAACTAAGAGTGTTGTGTATCATAAATAATTAGAATAATTAATATTATGTTTTTGAAATTATTATTTTTTAATTGATTATAGCAATTCAAATTCAATATCACTAGTTAAGATAGGACAACATCTGTCGGTTTAGTTAGTTTAAGTATATAAATATAATCCATTTGATGTATATCATGTAAGTATTAATTAATATTATTATTAAATATATAATACCTATTATCCAATTGAAGTAATTATATTTTTATTAAATTCAAATTTTTCGATTTTAAAATGTTATTATCAACCTCTATCGATTATTAAATAATACGATTGCAATCGTCATACCACATCATAACCACTTTGAAATATATATACATAAGGACCTCTACGATCCTTGTGATAACTTCAGTTTGCTCAACTCTATTAATCAAAAACTTTGACAAAACCTATATTACTTTAATTGTTCAGAAATAGTTAGATTAATATTAATATTTATCTGTAGATATTCAAGAAACAAAATTATTGTTTTAGAATATTAAATAACTATACTTGAGTGTTAATAATATATTCGTTAAAAAAAATAACTTATTCATTGTATTTATATTTTACTACCTTTCAAACTTTATTTTAATTAAGTAAATATACTGTACTGGATACTGTAACAATAGGTAATATTTATTGCAATTAAACTACCAGAATAATTTGTTTTATGAGCTACTTATTTACTAATAAAATTCAACTAATCTAACTATGAAAGTAGTTATTAATCTATAATTTATCTTTTTTGGCTAGTTTTTTTTTTATTTAACTATCGTAAATATATTTTATTTTATTTCTCAATATTATGTAATTAATATAGTCTTAAGTAATTTCTATAAAAAAATTCATACAAACAATTTTGTAATTCTTATTACAATGTAGGTTTTTAATTATTATTCATATGTTATAAAATATTGTTTCTTTAAATTTTTAATCGTATAAATATTATAAATATTTTAAATATAGATTGGTCATTTTTTTTTAAAAAATATGATATTTTTCATTTTAGTTTTGCATTAATCATTTCTTATTTTTAAATATTTATTTTAATAACGAATATTTTATCCTACTTCAATATTGTTAAATTAGAAATATTGATTTATTATATCTTTATTATTTTTTCGATAATTTAAAATTATATATCATTATAGAATATTATTAGATAATGAGAGTCTTGCATTTAGTATCTCCTAGTGTTTTTATTATATTATCAATTTTTTGTACTTAATTTTTTTTTAATATTTTGACTTATAAAAAAAGCTTAACAAATCCTTGTATTATTCTCATAAATTTTAAATTGTACACAAATTTGATTTCATTACTTGCATTTATTTTTAAGAACATTCTGATAAAAATCTATTAAAACATAAATTTTAAAAAAAAAAATTAATAACCATACCTATTTGTACAAACTTAGTTACTTACAATATAATTTCTCAAACATACTAATCATCGAATTTAAATGTTACATAATAATACAACACAAAGCATTGTTAAATTAATTTTCCACTAGAAATCAACTTACATATTTTTATTTTATCTAAAATTTCAACATTACCGCTATTAAGTAATTTATATTTAATTTACCGACTGCATATATTATTAATATAATATTGTATCGGCGAGAATCTTTGTAGAACAATTGTTACATTTTTCATAAGCTAGAATATTATAAATTATTGTAATGTTATATTGTTACCTATTATTAACTATTATTTGTAAATTTCGTTTGAAATCAGTATATTTCATTTATAAGTTTAATTGGTATCACATATTTTTGATTTAAAAAATAGCCTATAAAACGATTAATTTTTAACGCATATTGTGAATATATGCATTGTATGTATATATATATTAATATATAGAAAGTTATACCTTACCTGTATTATTGCGTTGGAATCCCTACAGCTACAGTTATCGCCACTACCAAATCAGCTTATAAGAAATATCAAGAGAGCGCTTTAAGATATATACTGCTCAAATACGATGGGTGGCGCTGTAATATTTTTGCAACAAGTAGGCGTGACGTATCTCACACGTTGTCATTTAATTTTTATAGTAATTCTCATACACACTCTTATGCATGAATAAAAACATGGTAGTATTATTTTATAACATAATTTAACCGTATGGTTATTATTCTTTCAATGGGATATTGTATTATTAAATGCATTCATACACCGTTAAACTGTTGAAATATAATAAACACACATACAGACTATTAAGTTTAATACGATTTGTTTTAAACATACTGGAATTATTTTGGTTAGGAGCAAGAAGACAATTTGTTCTATTTTTGTACCTCGATAAAATTATAAAACTATAAAAATTAATAAATCAATCAACATTTTTTAATTTACTATAGAAATTATAAATACTACATGGTTTATTGTAATTTAGAAACAACAAGTTTTTACTGAATTTTGTTATCAGACTCGTCTCTATAACGATAATTTGAGTTCGTTGGTAGTTTTACTCCTGTAGGTTGCTTCCAACTACCTCCTCTTCGTCCTCTAGTTACCCAAAAATAATCATCATCTCCGTCAGCTCTTCTATCAATTGTTAACCACATTGGTTCTTCAACATAAAGTGGCTTTTCTAAATTTCCTTCAAACATAAAATTTTATTAGTAATTAATAGTAATTTTATTAATTAATTATAATAACATTTATTAAAATGTAATCGGTTACAATTATTCTACGATTTCAAAATACCAATGGTCAGACTAGTTTTATTTTTAGGAGGGCTAATTTTTTTATTGTTGGTATAAGTGCATTTTAATAAATATCTGTATCTATTATGTGGAGGAAAAATAAATATTTAGGGGGCAAGACAAATATTTTCGGGGCTGAGCCCTCTAGTTCCCCTATTTATGCCTATGGCTATAACCATTTACTTTTTACCAATTTTTAATTATTGTATAAATAAATAAACAAATAGTTTATTTATATATATATGTATATGAATAAATACTAAGCCGGAAGTATTTTATATTTGTAACGTACAACCGGTTTGAAATTAAAAATTCATCATCAGGTATATACAAAATTACAAAAATTACAAAAATTTAAAAAATTGATCATTTTACATAGAAATAATTGATTTTAATAGTAGGGATTATTTCAAATGAGCTTTTATTAGACATATATATATGTTAAGAAGTATAAGTAAATACTTTTGATTTTATTATTTCCTATTATCTTAAATGTAATGATATAAAATATTCTCTTAAAATCTGTCTGTACATTTAAAATATTAAAATAATTTTTCTTAGTTTTGTTGTGTCTGTGTATCCCTTTTAAAACTGAATTAATTTAAATATTATTTTGGTTATTTTATATTTCTTAATCTGGATTAATATCAAAATATATTGTATGATTATTTTCTAAAACATGTTTATCAAAATTTTAATTGGGGGTAGTCTTCTTTATCTTTATTTTAGAAATTCATATTTTTATTAATTCTTTTATGTTCTTCAGATCTTAATTTAGAATTTATATTCATCTTACCTGTATAAAAAATATTACAAAAACATTTAAGCTAATGTATATCAGTTTTTTCAAAATAACGAAGATTTTTTGTCAAATTGTTAATTCTATTTTTGATATGTTTGATTAAAATATTATTAGTTTCATAAACGATTTTTACATTATTAATATTATTCTTTAGAATTTTAGTAAATTTTTTAGATTAATGATTATTATATTTTCTACTACAATATTTATTAATATTTAGTGAGTTGTATTTTATTTATTCTTTAATACGTTTATGGATTTTTTAATATCATTTAAATTGTGATTATTTTTTTTGGGATATACTCGTATAATATATTATATTGAGCTTCTGCTGATAATTATATCTATTGAATGGAATATGTTATGTCAATAAAACATTTAATTAAACAACTATATTTTTAAGAATTAGGACGATTAGGATCATGTGATATAACATCAGTTTCTGTATATATTTTTTTAGTTTTTAGGTTTATTGAATTTTCAATACTTAGACAACAATATAATAATAGATAACAATAAGAAATATATAATAACTACATTTTATGATCAATGTGAAAATTAGATAATGATATCCGTTAAAATGTAATGGAGTAATTTGAAAATGTAGCACGGACCAAATAAAATAAACGCAGGTTGAATACGGACCGCGGGCCGCCAGTTGTTCATCCCTGGTCTATGTTATTATTGTTTTAGATTCTTATTCTGTTTTAAAAAAGTTTCAACATTAAACAAATTATTCTGACCTCAAACTGGTCCATGTGAAGTTTCCGATTTTTTTATAGATGATACTGTTAAAGAAGAATATGAAAAATAATCATATTGTACAAAACTTCTATGACATTAACTATTTCGTGTATATATCTAGTATATCATTATATCTAATTATAATCTACATTTGAGCCCATAAGTTTAAATATTTTGTTGTATTTATAATTAAAAATACGCGTTCTGTGTTTATAATTCTTACATTAAAATATTTCATTTATTAGTATTAGTAGGTAATTTAAGTGTCTAGAACATGGTGATTCATAACTTAAGAAAAAATGTATGTAAATTATATATGATAAATTTATCACTTCAAAATGCATTACATACTTATGAGAGTTAATATTAATAAAAACTATAATTTAGTTAAATTTTTCAATATTTTTTGTAAAAAAAAAAGAGACGAGTTATTTTATGGTATTTTTTTTCTATTTCAAAAATATAATAATTATATCATAATAACATTAATTATTATATTAATTTTTTTGTTAATTATAACATAACGTATGCAAAATACCTTATACATTAATATTTTATCATATTATTACATATATGTATTATACGTATATAATTACATTCAATAAATAATTTGATTTATAATTCTGCTGAAATTCTAAATATTTACATTTTATTCTCAAAAATGTTATAAATTTACTACATATTAGAAGTTCTCTAATTAATGTTATAAAATTATTTCCTCTAAATCATTAATATGTACATATATTGAATTCATTTTTAACACGTTTTATGTCATATTATACGAATAGTACAATATATTAAAAATATTAAAAACCAGTTTGCCAAACTTTTTATATTAATTATTCATAAAAGTATATAAATATAATTTGTATACCATGTATCGAATTCATACTGTATTTTTTTTCGAAGTATTGTTTAAATTTAGGTTCAGGGCCATTTCTTCGACCCCTTGAAGGCCAAAAATTAGGATCTTCGTTTTCACCCAAAACTGCACTGATATCGGCCCGTGATATTCTTGCATCTCCATTGACAAGCTGTAAAAATTATAGATTCAATTTTTTTTTTGGGGGAAGGGAGTTAAGTACATTACAGAGACATTTAGTGGTGTCGTATTTAAAGCTTCAATAATAAATTTTGTCGTGAATCTTGTCTTGCAAACATGAGAGTCATTTTTCACTATATTCATGTCGAATTCCAAGATTTTGTGTTGAAAAATGTTTGCAAAGAATGTGATTGTAATAAATCTTCCGAGGAATTGAAATGAAATTTAACATATGGTGTTCTATTACTAAAATAGGATTTCAGATAATAGTCCTTTTCTTTTAATTGATTTATATTAATTTTAATTTTTAAAAAGAATAATACGCTTCAAGTTATATTTATTATTTTTTATTTGAAAATGAACCTTATTTAGTATAATAAGTTATAAGCTTCAATGATATTTCATAATAGTTAAAATACTCGTAATAATTAATTTGTTGCTATTAATGTATATAATGCATTAGTAATTATTAAAACTATTTAAGTTATAAAATTAAAAAAAAATCATTCAATTATGAATCTATCTCATTTTAAATCAAAATTATGTATTTCTACATACATCTAATATACCCATTGTATGTTTTTATGTATTTTTATTGTACTTGATGAAGCAAGAATAAAGTGTTATTTTCATGACACTTTGTACAGTTTTTCATTTTAATAGACTCTTTATAAAAAACTATTAAAATAATGCTTGACTTCCTTCCGTGACTATTATTATTCACTTTAATAAAATGAGAAGTTTTGAAGATAATAGATTGATTCAACCTGATTGAACATTAAATACAAAGCTTCCATCAATCATCAAGCTATTTTACCAAGATTTAAAAATAAAGAAAATTTAACTAGCTGAATAGTAGAAAATGTTTGTATCTATTTTATTTTTTATTTTTTAAACCGACAGTGTATCAGTATAGCGCTTCCGCAATACTCCTTCCATACTGTAATAATTTATTATTGATTATAACATATCTAATTAAGTTGAACTGTAAATCTCTTTGTCCCCACGATTATTATGATTTCTGATGATTTAAATTCAAAATTGATCCATCCGAATGTAAATTTTTCTTTTATTATAATTATTGTCATTAATCATTACTTATTTACTATTGTATCATAATACAAAAATTTTAATGCTATCTACTTTATAAATTGTAATTTAAATTATAAAATGCTCATGTTAATGAAAAAAAAAATAAATAAAAAATTTAAAATAAAAAATAAAAAATTAAAAATACCTGTACAAAATAGGCGACTCCTATTAGGTATAACTTTGTTCTTGCGTCCGTGAGCTCCATGGCGTCCAGTAGTGAATGTCCATATTTTCTACAGGAGCTACGTGTATTTATAGACCTTCTAACCCTTACATTATTATGTGCACATGTACTATAGTTTGGACACACCAGGTGATCGCGATGATTAACTCTGGGATCGGAACCGATTCCCATTTTAATCTTGTTCGTGACGCTATATACACACCCTTAGGTTATTGTATTACATAACCCAAACCTCTCAGTGTCCCCTTCTGTTCATGCATTTTGGCAAAAGGTTATACGGAGCTTGTATGACAATACGACACGTTAGTTTATTATTATATGTCCAAAGAAAATGAAAAATAAAAAACCATATTATTGTATTATATTTTGTTTTCTCACTAAATAACTAATTTTTCTTTCGTAGGTCTTTTGGGAAGCCTTTTACACGGTATTTGTCATTAACGTGTCACAATGGTGAGTAAAACAATACTTCTACTTGTAATTAATCTAACCATGTTGTTAATCGCTGTCAGCCACGTTTCATGTAGATTATATGGATGCTTAAACGTGCATCCCAACACTCGCTTGAAATAATGTAACATGCCTTAGGTGGTTATTATAATAGATTTCGTTGTGTGTTGAAATAGAAATTCAAATTTTGTGGAGGAGGTGACTGCCCAGAATGGTTATTGGTTCAGATCAATGCACTTTCAAGGATGGTAAGAATGTATTAAAGTATTATATCTTATTTTACATATAATTATTTTACATAAATATATATGTATATTTCAATTGTAATTTAGTCAATTTTTCTATGAATATTCTATTCTATTTGACAATATTATACAAATTAAAAATAATTTTGACGGTATTAAATTGAAGTTGTATGCAATGTATATATTGTATTTATTTTTACCTAAAAAATTCCTTATAATTGAATTGATTCTTTGTATTTTTTTTTTTATATTTTTCGAAATTTTTCATATTTATGAAGTTTATTTTAGAAATTTTTTCTAAATTTTAATTCAGGTTAGTTCTATTTAAATTCTAATTCTTTTGTTTTTAAAGACATCAATTAAAATGAAGCTTTTAGCCCAGTGCACGGTGAATTCATTGCTTGGAGAGCCATTCAACGTAAGTTTGTGTTATTACATTAACGTTATGCTATTATGTCTTTTTATTTATTATTATTGTTACTAGCGGTGTAAAATCACTTTTTAGCAGCCCATTGTTTTAAACTTTGAAAACATATTAAGATTAATAAAAAAAATACAATTAACTAATTCAAAGCAACTCGTTAATCTTGATTGGTCTTATTTATGATGGTCGCAAAAAACTTTTATATTTTTGTTATTTTTCACTAAAAATAATCTATTGGGATTTGAAAACAAGCTATTATTCTTCATTATTAGGTACACATTCACTCTTTTTATTTGAAAGAAAGTTATTTTTTTATTGTTACAAAGAATTCTCAGCTTCTTTTATTCTTCACATTTTAAGACACCCGCTAAACATTCCAGATAATATCATTTATGTTTACGTAATGGACCATGTTAGTGCGTAGACTTTGGTCCGATGTTTCAGAAAACCTTAGTAAATTTGATTATGACTTTAGCGGACATTCTTTAATGGAATAATAGCGTTAACTGATTAAATATAAGATGATGTCGGTAAGAAAGCCCTCATTCTTTACGATAGACTTGATGATTTTTCATTTTTGCTTGATGTCTTGTAAAAAACCTTTCCTTAAGTAGCTTAATGTTTAACAACTTATACGTATTGCAATAGATCACACTTTTCACCGCTTCTATATGATCTCAGAATTTGATACATCGTTAAGCAAACCTATTATGTGAACGATGATACAATGCTGAATAATTAATGACAGCTTTTGTTTTCTAGTTTGAAAAAGCTAAGGAGCTTATGGTTGATGCCAAACTGGGTAAGTTAAATTGTTTTTTCTTACAATAATACTTAGATGACGTGGTTTATATTTTAAGAATATTAGTAACTTAAGTGGTTAATAGGTTACTACAATAAGACCTTCGATTTACTATGAAAGAAAGAAAAATGCAATTGAATAATAAAGTATGAAAACATTGGTTATTTGACATATACTTAAACTTACAATTAATTTTTAAATTTTAATACTATAGAATTTTATATTTATGTTTTTTCAATGAAAAGCGTAAACATTTTTATTTTTCAAATAGGTTAAATATCAATGATAGATATGTTTAGACTTTCTTGAGATAAGTCTCAATTTTATTATTTAAAATATTTTGAATACATTTGAATATCACTACTACTACTTGAATATCTAACTAGTATAAATGCATTACTACTTTATTAACATATTATTAAGATCAGTTAAAAAAGGAAAAATACTTACGAGATTAAAATATACTATAACTTTTAAATTAAGAACTATTTAATTATATCAAAATATTATTTTAGCTAATTTAAACCAGATTAATATTATAAGTTAATGGAAATAATGAATGAACAAAAATATATTTCTTTAAATACTTTTGTTTGATATTTAGATTTTAAAAATATTTTTAAAAAAATTGAAAACACCATTAAACTAAAATTTAAACTACGTGTTAAATGTATTTTACGTTTGGCACATATGTGTTTTATATTTTACATATTTCTTATTTCTAGTGTTTATACTTAATTGAGATATATTTTTTTGTTCGTTACTTTTACACCGCGTATTTTGTAAATGATGTCTATCCAAATTATGATTAAATTCAAAATGTCCCTTCTTGTTTTCTGTTTAGCTTTTAATATTATTTCTATTGTTATTGACCAAGTCTTAATGACTCAAATTAACTTTAATAGGAATTATTTAAAAAACTATTAAAGGTATAGCGAGGTATGCTATATGTATAAGTTAAATAACTTATAAATTAAACTCACTTATTTTATGGTGTTAATATAAGATTTTATTTTATATTATTTAAAATAAACTTAAGTCCCTAGTACATATGAACAGTTAATTTTTTTGTTGAATAATTCTTCCGATTAAACAGATATTGTGAAATAGATGTTTATCACTCGTTTAGTCGTTCTTTTAAATTATAAACATTGTACAAATACCGGGTATATTGACATAATTAAGTAAATAAATACATAAAAAATTTTAAATGACGAATGACTATATAAAAAATATTCTGAGAAACTCTCTCGCTTTAAAGAAGAAAAAGTTTACATCCTAGATTTTCTTTGGTTACAATACTCAGAACGGAAAATAAAATAAATTTGGAATTTTTGAAACACTACGTGTTTCTTATCGTAGGTATTGGTATAAACTATGATTTTATTATAATGGCTTTACTTAACAGTTCTTTGATGGTCTTTTCTACTTGGAAAATACTATATTTAACATCCTTTTCGGATGTTTCCTTTTCATGTAATCGAGGTTATTCGAGAATTTTCAAGGCTCTAGGTGAATTCTATACTGCACGTAGATCTCTTACATACTACTGATTAATGGTATAAAATTAAATTTAACGAACAATTGCCAATTGTAAATAGTAGATATCTATGTTCGTCTTAAGTTATTGTAGTAATTCTACCACAGAAAGTATTCTTATCGTCAAATAAAAATTATATTCCTTTGCAAAAACATTATTTACCAATTAATTTCTATAATTGATATAATTGTATACCCATAGAACTTAACTTTTTTTATACGCCCTTAATGTAGATTCATCATAGTGAAATTTAAGTAGTAGTATTCAATGACCATGACTTCGAAAATCGAAATCAATTAATTAAATCCTAGACTATGTGTACATATATGGTTGCATTTGTGTACCCATGTATTTTTATAGCACAAATTTAGCACAAAAAAACATATAACTAACAATTTTTATTATTATTAAAATTAAATGTGAATGAGCTTATGTTTAATTTGCATAATAAGTAAGTTTTTTAAGTTGCAGTGCTTATAATTTTTGTTATTTTTCAAATTGTCCACATTTAATTTTATTATCATACACTCTAGTAAAACTCATTAAATTGGATTTTATTTGAAGGTTAACAACAATTTATAGATCTCTTTTTAATTATTTAATATCCTCTAAACCATATTTTTATTTTTAGATGTTGAAAATTGTAAAGCTTGTGTTGCCGCTATAACATTTATTTTAAAAAATTCTGCCTGCCATGCTGTGTCTCAAAATTATCTCTCAAACGAGTTACAACAAGTATATTAAAATTTTGTTTATTTTCCTCGACACATATTTAGTGTTTATATTTTATTATTGACTATCGATCAAATATGTTGTATTTTGTTAAATTAGTTTATGATAATTGTTTTTAGTTACGTACTAAAATAATGAAAAATAACTTTTAAAATGTTTATTTGCAATATTTATTATATATATTTTTTTTAATTGCATATTAAATTAAATAAATATTTAAAATTATATAATTATGAAATTCGACATATTAAGCTGTAAGATTTTTCTTATTTTTTGTTTAAATTAATTACACAAATCTATCAATTTAGTCATTTCTAAATGCATCATAAAATACAATTTTACCAATTGTAAAACAGTGAATATTGTTTTTATTCATGATTATTACTGTATATTTTCAGATTGGGTTGCCTCGTGAACATGCTTCTGCATTATGTAAGGTGTACTTAGACAACATATCACAAATAACCAAAGTGTTGAAGAATGAGTCATTACAAATTGGCCGGTTAAATGATGCTAATTTATCCAAAGGGAATGATGGCGAATATTTAATGACATTACATTTTTCTAATACACCTAATAAGTCGGAAGAACAAATATTTACGTTAACCCGAGAGCAAATTCAACTATTAATTTCTGGTAAGTTTTATGTTTTAATTAAGTTGAATTTAACTGTAAAACCAAAAACACAATTTTGCGAGAGAAAGAGGTTAGCCCTCTAATTTTATTTGATTTTAAGCTGTGTTTATTAATTACTTTATAATAAAACAATGGATTAACAAATTTAATAATTATGGGCTTTTTTAACAAACCCAATAATCACTGTACTCGTACAAATATGTTGTCTAATAATAATTATTATTTTTATTGTTAGCACCTATTTATAACCAATGATTTGCTACTTTGTTGCATAACTGTAACAATTAAGTACAGATAATCTGGAAATCCTTCCTATAACAATAATAAAAAAAAAAAAAACAAAGGTACAAAATATAAGTATGCATATTAGCTATTTTTAGTATATGGATTTTATGACTCCGACGCAATGTTTTCGAATTCGTTTTGTTAATTGTTTACAGTCAGTTAACCATTTTGTTCCTTATAATAGTTTATAAATTCGATTTCTCAAAAAAACTTTATTCATCACTTGTAACGTTTTATTTATTTTTTTACTGGATATCGCTAATTGTTTGTTATTTAGTATAGTCATTTTCTAATTATTTAATCAGTGGTTAGAGCGTGCACTTAAAAGTTGAACCCATTCACGTTCACGTTTTATTTAAAAAAAGCGAGTGACATTCACGTGTCGTTCACAAAATATGAACGCGAACATGTGAACAAACGACGTTCTTTCCAAACACTGCAAATAATATAATATTTTGTAATAACAAAGACATTTTCAATTTGTATTAATAAATGTTGAGTTCATTATTTAAATGTATTAACTAGTATAGCACAGTATACACCACTTTTTTTTTTTCGATTAAGTATTTGATTTATAAAGTTTTTTTCCAGATAAATGATGAATATTTTGTGCTTGAACTATTATGTGTACAACTACACAAATACTAAAAATTAATTAATAAAATACTATAAATGATAACAGTGAGTGGCGGGAGCGAAAACCTCACGGTCTGTGCAATTCGTTTACTTTTAGCCTTTACCCACAAAAAAAAAAAAAAATAAAAAAATTGCATACTATGTCTATGGATTAGACAATTATCACATTATTTTAAAACATTTCATACAAATAGTTATCAAACTTTTGATATTTAATAGGAGTACATTTTTAAATTTTTGTTAGATACGTGTTTTAATCTACTTATAAGTAATTTTAATGACAGTCAAATTTACTGATTTATTAATAAACTTATAATGCTTGTAGGCATATAAACATTTTTTTATTAATTTATCATTTGACATGACATTTAACATTTCGAAATTGAAATGTTATACGAAAACATAATAATTAAGTCTTTATCCATAGAATTAGGCTCTCTGTGAACTAAATTAATTTGAACATGAGTCATAGTGTGAATAAGGTATAATGTTTAGCCCACATTCCATCTAATATAAATGTTCCCGCGCTAGCATAATTTAATAATTTACACCAAAATATGTTAATAGAACTATACTAGAAGAGTTATGAATTTAATATATTTCTTATAACTGAATTTTTTAAAATTTTAAAAATTTTAACTGATTTATGCTGATTACAGCATTTAATTAATTTTGATTAATTGCAGTTTGTAAGGAGACATTATAACCACAATAATAATTTCTTAATTTAAGTAATTTGTAATTCTTTATAATTATTTTTTTTTTATTTTATCTTATGTGTAAACTTCATATTAAAGTATTACACTACTACTTAAAAATTTCAACATAATAATGTTAAATACCTATTGAAATAAGTGTCATTTGTACATATGAAATGATCGTTCTGAATTCAGATTCCCAAGTGTATTAATACCGTCACAAAAATACCTTATTTGGATTTGTAACATGTTACAAATTCTCTTCCCTCAAAATAATATAATATTTTGGTAATCTTCTCCCATGAGACCCAGTTAGAGACGTTAGAAATGTTCATTGTGATGACAGATATATAACAAATGAAAAAATAACATTCGATTTGTAAACAGGTCTTTAAAAAATAGCCCGATATTCATATATTATTAAAGTATGCTTGTATGTGTGTGTAATAATTATATAACTAATAATTAGTTATTTATATTCGTCTAATGTGATTATATATCAAATTCTAATACAGAAGAAAAATTAAATACAATGTCATAATTTTGCATAACATGTTTGTATTTTTTCTGTAGCATTTTTATTAAATTTGCATAATTTTTTAGAAACATTCAGCAACATTAAATACACCTCTTTTTATTTGTGCTGGAACGTTTGTTTTTATTGAAACGTGTAAACTATTAAATAACATATTTATCAATGCAATAATAAAAAATGTCATTAAGTGACATAATACATTTTACAACTTAAGACTTAAAAAGCTTATGTTATTTTATGTATTATTTTCATTCTAAACCCGTATGAAATAGTAAAAAAATAAAAAATATACTTTCCTTAAATTTTTTTATTTGTTTAACAATTGTAAATTAAGCATTTTATTATTTTTAAAATATAAATACATTTAATTAGTCGACATTCACGAAAACGATTAAAAACATTTAAAGTTATTTGAAAAAAATTATTAATCTGCATTTTTCTTTGTATCACCTATTGAAATTGTGAATGTCATAATAATGAGGCATCTAGTGTCAAGATCGATTTGCCCTTAAAATAATCACTACAGAAATAGTGATATTTTCCTGTATAATCCATCAAATATAATTTTTTCAATTGAGAGAAATATTCTGTAATATTTCTCTAACTACAGGAACTCCATTTTTTCAATATTTTGTTGTCAACATTTGTAACAAATCTTTTAAAAAAATTAACTTAAAATTTTTATCTAATATTTGAAACCGGAATCAAATAATTGGAATTCAAAATTACATCTGTAGAATGTTGTATGGATAAAGGGTGTATTGTCCAAATAATTTTCAAAAAGGTTTCATAAAAAATTGGGCACTTATCTTAGTCTACACTCAAAGACTGAAAACTAATGTATTACAATGTGATATTAAATTTAGATGGAAGTATTATGGTAAACAGTTCACACCCGTTTCTTGTTAAAAAAAAAAATCTATTTATATAGTATTAAAATCTATATTAATTTGTAGAATCTTCTATATAATTAATAAAATACATTGCTTTTGCATTATATACTCCATGAAATAAAAATTTTGCTATAGAATATTCATAATGGTGAATATTAAAATCTAAGTAAAAAATAATATTGAGTATAGAAATTTAAATTTATTCATATAGGTACTCAATATCTTAAGCGTATTGAATTTCAAAAAGAAAAGTAACATTTGAATAAATGATAATATATATATAATCTTCCGTGGAGTCAGTGGAGAGTTTAACGAATATTTGCCCTGGGTCGAAATAATTAATTCGTCTTCCCCCACTCTTACAAAAAAAAAATTTAAGTTAGACAATAAGAAAATACATTTTATGAACAAGTCATAAATCAGCTGTTTTGAAATATTGTGTTAAGTATCTATAAAGTAATATATACAATATAAATCTAATTAACCCCAAAAACCTACATTTTTTCCTTCTTTTTTTCAAATTTAATATTCCTTTCTTAATAAAGAAACATGGTAAGATTAATAATGTTTTAAGAAAAATAAAATCGACGCTTTAGACAATATTTTATTCTTATTTTATACGCAATTATTTATGTAATTAAATTAACAATAAATAGTTTTATTATATCAAATATATATATATTGTCATTTGATGTTTTTTAATATATCAGTTGCAGTTAGTTGATAGGACAAGGGTGGCCGACCCCAAATAGTTGGGAGGAAGGCGAAGTAGAAGAAGAAGAAGAAGAAGAGTTGCAGTTAGTTGATTTTTGTCGATAAAATTGTCGTATCGTCGGAAAAAATTGCTATCATTGTGTCTTTTGGTATATCTGCCGTGTATATTATGTCCAAAACGCTAACTTATGGTACTCCAGCTGATATGTTTTTTCATTCGGTTACCGCTTCTTAGTATATGACTCGGAATTGACTATCGATCATGTATGGTTCCAAAATTACACCCTATGTATGTGGTAAATATTCACGTAGTTTAAGGGAGTAATTCTCTGTGCCAGACTTTTTCAAAAACCTGGGCTTCGTTGAAGAACCCTCCGCAGCTATAATTTTTTTCTTCGAGAGCTTTGCTTATCACGTTAGTGACGTGGTATATTTGTTCAATTGTAGAATGTTTATTGTGGAATAATATGTTTTTCTTCTATAATAGGTTTAATAAATTGTTTGAGTAAAAGTTTCTTTAAAAGTTTGGACAAACTTGGTAGGAGTGATATCTGTCGGTATAATGTGACATGTTCAGGTGGTTTTCCTGGTTTGAGCAACATTATCACTTGTGCCCATTTCCATTGTGCTGGAATATGTTCCATGCATAAAATAGCATTTTGTATATGCATAAGATGAATGATGGTATTCTTCGAAAGCTCTTTAAGTATTTTATAACTAATATCGTCATAGCCTGATCTTTTTTTTAAATATATGTTGTCATCTATTTCTTTGGCAACTTCTAACGGAGAGAAATAATTTATTTTTTCATATGTTGGATTGAGCTTTTGTATTGTACATTATCAAACTCAGAATATATGACATTTGGTAGAAATACACGTTCAATGTGTTGCGAGTATATCTCGGCTTTTTTTGTTCACTGCAAGCCCAAGTATCATCATCCTTGCGAATGGGTGGTATCTGAGCATGAGGTATCTTAATGTGTCTAGTGGCTTTCCGTTGCATTCCGTTTCAGAGAGTCCACTTAAGTATGATTTAAACATTTCATGTTTCATTTCTTTGATTTTAATTAATCAATTAATAATGTATAATAATAATGTTTCTTGCTTACACGGTTCCATTCGTTTTTATCCGGTGGATGACGTGTGCTATGCCATGTTTTTCTCACACGACATTTTTGTCGAACTAAATTTCTTATTTCTAGTGGATAAATAATCTGACGATTTCCACAAGCAATCACCGGAGTTGCTATTTCCGCCGCATTTATAATGTTATCAGTAAATATTTCTATTTTTGTTCCAATGTCCATTATGGTTTTTAGACGGATTAAAAGAGTTATTGTTTTGTCGAGAGTACTTCTAAATAGATCCCAATTTGTTTTTTCATTTGTTGTGGAAATTTTTTTTTTGTTTCACTATTACATTAGAGCTTATTAGAAGAAATGTAGAAAATATCTTTGTGCCCAAATACTAGCATCAACTGTTATATTATGCAGTGTGTTTGCACTAACGTCCATATTTTTATATCGACAGGCCGTGGTTATTGTAAACACTAAAAAAAAAAAACTAATACAGCACTATTTCGCGAACTGCAAGAATGGAACATACGTGTTGCTTGTTTGGTATGCAAATCGCAACTGATTTAATTGTATATTTTAAATAATCATTGGGTTATAACTTTTTTCTTGACTTTTGAGAAGCAAAAGATTCAATAATGTCATTAAAATTAATGGCTTTTGTTAAATCAGCTTTGATATTGAAAAGTGCCAAATATTGAAGACAATTTTCTCCTATTAATTATCTTAAATAAGTTTTGATGCATTAGAGTGTATTAAAATGATCTTTTTGTAGAATAATTACTTAATGGAGTAATAGAAGCATTCTATATATAAGCAATATCAATATAAGGATATATTTACACTCAACTATTCTGTTTTATAAATACCAACGTACATTAAACACTTGTAGGTACAATTTTACTCTCTTTTGGAATATTTTTAAGTGTGCCCTTAGGTGAATGCATTCATTTAGGAGTGATATTTTAAAATATTTCAGATATACTTTCTGAAGCAGTTTAATTTTTTCAGGCAACTCTACGCTGGTAATAGTTATGAAAGAAATCAAAAATTAGTATTTATCGAAAAGTTCAACGACATTTTTAAAATACAAATTTTATAGGCGTGTACTCCAAAAATATGACAATTTCGAAAAAGGTAAAACAATTTAAAAAGTCATTAACAATGCCATGTATTTTTACTGTCCCCAAAAATTCGCCGTTTGGGTTATTTGTCTCTACCCCCTCCCCCCTCTAAATGCATCACTGTTTGAAGTGAAAGTTTAGATATACACTATAAATACAGTATATATATCGAATGACCCTTTTTTTGTTTTGGCAATTCTTTTTTGCTAACTGCTTAGTTAGTAAGTAATTGGGTAGGTAATGGTGGGTGATCCCTTCTTACAAGACGGTCGTTTCCCACCAGGAAAATTAAACCATCGGAAGCTAGGTTAAACCGATGATTGTTCGCGTTATTAAATAGCCGACTTTTGCCACTCGATCACGTTGTCATTTATCTTATTAACTTTTGAATGGTAGACACTTTTAACCCGAAATACTAAAATGGAATGATTTACAAACGAATATATTTATTTCGCCTAATAACTACATAAGCATAAAAAAATTTGTGATGAATAATACATTAAAAAATAGCTATGATTTAAATGTTTAAATATGTTATAAATAACTAGAGTACGGATTTATATGCATTTAAAACTAAAAAAGAACCGGATGGGCCTCGCTCTGCTGTACAATTGGGGGTGGAGTGCACCTCGTTTATAGGATAGGCCATTATTACAATGGATTTGTTAAATTTGAATGCAATGATCGATATCATTGTATACGAAAAACGATTCTGAACGGAGATGATATGTTTGTCTAGGGTATAATAATACATTGTTATTTATAAATATTGTAATAAGGATATTTTTTAATTAGGATGGGTTGGCAGTTGCATACAGCGACATAGTTTGTCAGTCTAGAATATTATACATTATATTATATTTTACATGTAATTTTATGTCAATATTCGCTGTTCAAACGCTTATAAAAAAAAAATTGTGCCTATGGATTTTAATAATTTTTGAATGAGATTAAGAACTACTTCTGTAGAATCTTCTATTACATTTTCAAGTATTTTGTAGAAGCCAAATTTTTTTTATCACCGATTATAAAAATAAAATGTAAAAAAATCGAATATTTTAAATGCCTATAAGTAGCTTAAAAATCAATATAATATTTTGAAAAAAATATGACATAAAGGAAATACCAATCTTAACAGCTGGTAGAAATTTCAAAAATCTGTGACTTATACTTTTTGAATTATAACAAATATTTAAAATCATTTGAGAATAAATGGCTATTTTATGCAATTTCGTAAATATTTAAATTTCAAACAGTCATACAATTTTTTCCTCTAAGTCCGGAAGAATTTTTTTTAAAGATTTTTGAAGAGTAGCTTATAGATAACCTAGTGTTAAAATTTTGAACCTTAAGTATGAACAGAAAAAATTTTATGAATTTTTATCTACAAAATAACTTGCAAATTTTCGCAATTTTTACATATTTCGTATAAATTGGAACTTTGAGCACTTATAAAAAAAAATTGTGACTTACGATTTCAGATTTTTTTTTATCAGTTAAGGAACAACTTATAAGAAACCTTGTATTAAATTTTCAAGATTTTCTGGCCGGCCAAAAAAATTTTATTGTTATTTTAAAAAAAAAAAAATTAAAAAAAAATTGAAAATTTAAATTGTCTATGAATAGCTCAATAAAAGTCAAAATACTTTGAAAATTTAACGGTATATAGAGAACGCTAATCTTAACATTTGGTGAAAATTTCAAGTATTTACATCGATTAGTTTTTGAGTTATAGCAAAATAAAAAATTTGATTTTGTCGAAAACTGGTTTTGCGTAAAAACTCCCGTTTTTCCCTTATTTTTTTAGGGTTTTTCCCGTCGCATTTAAAAAATATTGAAAAGTTGGCCCCAAAGTACCAACTAGATTCACTTTCCTTTCAGAAAAGTTGCTACATAAGCAAATCGAAGCATTTTTACTGCCAAAAAAGGTGTCGTCAGACACAAAAATAAAAAATAAAAAATAAAAAAAAAAACACACATCATTGTAAAACCAATAGATTCCATAACTCCGTTCAGAATCTAAAAATATGTACATGTAAATATATTAATTTTTGTTCAAATATGTAATTAAAATACTGGGTGTACAAATTAAAAAAATTATAAACTAGCTACAAAATAATACATTTAATCTGTATTTTAAATTATATACTTAAGTTAATTCATTAAAGTATAAAATCCAGGTCATCAACAAAATAATGAGCAATCGTATTTATTTTTTTTTTTTAAGTTTTCAAATGTAAATTGACATTGCTTGTGATGTATAACTTTCTAATAGCAATTAAAGGACCTTTCCATGTCATCAAAAGTTATAGATGCAAATTTGAACGCTCCTAACTCAACAATACTGAATTCATGACAAGTTTGTGTATCACTGCCACTGTGAACGTTTGTAATTATATCAATTGTCTTCAAACCGCAAATTTTGCTTAAGTACATATTCAACCTTTTTCTTTATTTTTATACCAACCTCTCCTGGGGTTTTTTTAATTTTTTCACTGTAACATAGACAATATTAAGGCTATCATGACGTACGTCTAATAATTTTCTATATTTTTATCCGAATTTAACGACAATAACGGTGATTTTTTTTCAGATTAGGAGAATATTTTACAGAAATTTATAATAAATATAAAAATATTTAAGTAGGTAACATTATCGTAAGTAAAAATATATAATATCAACCATAGCATAAAACATTTACTTAGTCCTGAAACATATTTCTATAAAATAATTGTTCTATTACTATCTAAGGCCATACTTTGGAGGTGATTTTGGGTGTTCAACACCAATTTCATGTTCAAAATTTAACATTGAAACATTTACCTTAAACGTTGATTATATATGGTAGGTATATTGGGTAATATTTGAATCAAACTATAAATAACGAATTTAAGTATAAATTATTAGAGTAAATAAATGGACACCTAATGAAAAAGAACGCTTCATTAACCATAAAAAAATTAATATCTTCACTATATTCTTTACTTCCCAATAAATACACTAATTCTGAATTATAAGCAAGTGATTTCGAATTATACTCAGAATTTTTAGATTTGAATGCACTTTCAAACGAGTTAAGACTTTGGAATGTAGAATGGTATAATAAACCAATATTAGAATGGTCTACTGAAATACTCGAAGCGTATTCTAACTGTAACCCAAAATATTTGTTCGAATATATAATTTTTATTAAAAGTTCTATCAACTGTACCAGTAATTACGGTTAAATCGAAAGAACTTTTTCCACTCTGAAAGAAATAAAAATTTACTAAAAAAATGCAACTGGAGAAGATCGATTAACTGGCCTACCATTACACAGTGTACAGGGGCGGATTTATGGCACTGCGAACTATGCGGCCGCATAGGGCGTCTAATTTTGGTGGGCGGCAAAATTATGTTGAAAATGTATTTTGATTTTGTAAAATTAGGTACATAATTTTTAAAATTGTATTTATCACTTCAAAATCTTGAAATTGTGGATTTTGTATTTGTTTATTTTTAGCAAAATAATATTTATATTTTCCCAGGAACTCGTCTACGACAACGACGATAGTATTGTATGATAGTTTATCTTATTGTTTAAGAAATGTCTCGTAATACTATAATAAGCAAAAATTGCATATTAGGTAGGTATTGAAAAAATTTAATTTATTTGAGGATATTTTATTAAAGAAGTAGTAAGTTTTTTTTAGATAGGGGCGGCAAATTTAATTTTGCATAGGGGTGGAAAATTGTTAAATCCGCCCCTGACAGTGTACATGGGAATATTGTTGTAGGTCCAGAAAAGTTGTTTATCGTTTTACAAATGGAAAATGAAAAATTATAGAATTTGTATGTATACCATTTTTCAGATTAAATTTATAGAATTAAGTTTAATAATTATTTTAAAATTCAGCTGTAAACATTGTTAAATGTAAATTAATATTATACCTTGGTAAATTCACTATAAAATATTATAATACAATTAAAACAACTCAAATTTTTAGCTTACAACTTCCTTCGAAATTAATTTCCTGTTACTGCCCTATTACCATCAGTCATGACAAATATATACATACATAGAAAATCTGCACTCTATAAATAACCATTGAATCGTTTAAGTTATAAATATATAAGTTATAGATCATATTATCTAATAATAAAAACAAAAAATGTTTATCATGTAAAAATTGCTAATATAAATTGCATAACTTATTAGTTATACGAATTAATGATGCATAATATGTTTATATATTTTTTAATACTGAATCAGCTAGAGATTATTATTATTATAATTTTATGTAACTTATGTTAACTAAAATAATTTAACTTTTAATGAAAAAAAATTCTTTGTTAAAATTATTACTTTCACTTCAGACATAATTGAGTGCTTTAACCACTTATTAAACTGAACTCAACATAATTAAAACATTTTAACATATTAAAAGTGTTATTAATAAATTCCAATCAAATATTGATCAGCATATCAGTATATATAGTACCATTAAAAATATTCATTTAAAATCTAAGTACTAAAATCTCATGTATTTTATAAATGGTCATATGATTCTTAAAAATGTAGCATCTAAATAATAAATACAATTTTTTTTTTTAATTACGTGATTATTTTATAATAGATGATTGTAAACTGCGCCCAATACACAGGTAAACACAAAATCGTATACTATGTAAACTGCGCCTGAGTTATGAAATGGAAAAAGGTGATAAGTAAGCTACACTCGAGTAAAATTTGAAATAAGAATAGCTATATTTTTACAAAATTAGACATAATTACAAAATTACAATCTTTAATTTATGATTAATTTGGTACAGCCATACAATATTATAATTTATAGACTAAAATTAAAAATTAAAAAATATGTAATTTTAAAAAATATAATATTAAGAAAAATAATAACATATTGTTGATACATATTCATCAAAAATTGTTCGGTCATCGTGGCTTCACTTATTAAAGTTAATACTATTGGTACCAGCTGGCCTATACTGAATGTGGTGATAACCCACAATAGTCGTACTACCGACATAGTTAATCAATAATGTATTTTTAAAAACACTATTATTTTAAACAAAAATAACATTTCTGCAATACAATTGAAAAAGTACACAACCATAGTGACTTTAATAAGTTAAAGTTTTGTATATTTTATAAACAAGATATAGCTTAAGTTATACCTTTTTTAACATGAATAAAAAATTGACGCAGTTTACCTACACCTTTTTAGCATTGACAACAATTTGGTGCAGTTTACAAAAAAAAAGTCATTTGGGCTTAGTTTACGTATGGCTTTATAATAAAAGAAAATTTTCCAAACATGTATATGCTTATAAATAATTTAAAATACCAAGGCAATTCAAGTAGTCAAAAAGATATAATTAATTTCAATCAGTCTTAGAACTACATTTATCCGCTTACAATTATTGTCAAATGCATTAACACTAAAAATTATTATTATTTTCAGAGTTCAGCGATGTTTACAATAAAATGAATGAATTGGCTCGAGAATGTAAAGAATAATAGGGTATTTCTATTCATTCACAACAGTAAGTAAGCAAAAGTTATAACTACTACTTTAAAAAAATTATTGTCAATATGTGTAAATTGATTTCAAATATTAAAAATTAAATTAAATTAATGAATATGTACATTTATTAAATATATATATATATATATATATATATATATATATATATATATATATATATGGTAAAAATATGTATAGCGGAAGGAATATTAATATTAATAAGCATATATTTTTTCAAATCACTTATTTAAATTTCAAAAATGTAAATTGTATTAGAATCATTATGTTAAATGACAAAAAAATAATATAATCTATAAAATCTATAAGCATAAATTGTTTAAATTTAAATAAATTTAAGTTAAATATACATTTTTAAGAATAAATATTTCCTAACATAATTATGAGCAACATGCATTTCAATTTAGTTTTGTTTAATATATAATAAAATATTATCAAAAACATTTGTATTTTTATATTTGTTAACAATTTCAAGTACTCCTTCCAAATACATTAACAATTTTGTATTTAACAAATTAGTAAATGTAACAAATAATATTCTTTTAAAAAAAACACTTAAGCAATAAATAGTTATAATATACAATTATCCAATAAAAAGATATTCCAATTATCAATCACAATATATTTAACAATAACAAACTCAATCATAAAGTAGATATATTAAATTGTTATATCATTTTTGTTTTTACAATTAAAGTAATTATTATATTCTTATAATTATATTACTAAAAGTAAAATTCAGACTTTCTCATCAAATTATAATGATTTGACTAGATATTATATTATTTTAAAAGAATTTTAAGTAATTACTATGTCTAATGTCCATTTTAGTAGACTTTATAATACATGGTTTCAAACAAATAAAATAAATATTATCTAATGGTAACAATATGGTAAAATTAGGCACATTAATGGTGAAAAAATAATATTAGAAACTTCAAATGGTTTTTAAAGTTTTCCTTGCAAAATCGTATGTGGCAAAACTTATACCAGTTGCAATTGGTCCTTTGATCCAATTCATACTCAAACCTTTGAAAAATCCTTGTTTAATGCCTTCAGTTCTAAAATTAATATAACATATTTATAAAAACAATTCCTTAAACTGTCAATTTGTAATTATAAAAAATTAATATTTTACTTATAAATCAGCATAAAAGTTGTTCTGAGATTTGTATAATTTTTCCCAGTAATAATTGATGTTTGCATCTTTCTTCTAATTATATCTAGAGGGTAAGAAGATGATTGACCAGCCATACCTGCCACTGCACCACATGCCAAATTTATAACAGTATTTTCATATCCATGTTTTTCTATTGTAATAAATTTAATTTGTAAAATTATTACAATAATAATGTATTTTATAAAAATTACCTCTAACGAATGACTTCAATGAGCCATATGTAAAGAAACTCGTACCAGCATAAGGTATAATACCAATAATGGTCGGTACATATCCTCGATAAAAACCTTTGATACCTTCAATTTGGTAGGTCTTTCTAAACACCTAAATAATTTGTATTGTTTAACTATTAATCCATGAGCTCAATAATTAATTTCTTTACAAATATTATTATGAAATATTAGATATAACACAATTGCATAATTTTATGTGAATTTCTTATTATTTTTAATATCCTATAGCATATATATTACAGTAGTAATTAAATATATAGTTTGCTACTTTTACATAGGTATATAAAAATAATTGAATTATAAAAAATAAACAGTTTACATCTCCCAAGGATGAGTAATCAGATTTCGTAGAAACTGCCATCCTTGCTCTTGCTAAATCTAGTGGATAAGTTAATGTTTGTGATGTTACCCCAGCTAATGAGCCAGAGAGAAATTTACGACCTCCATTGTTTCTAGAAATAAAAAATGTATGTATTAATTTTTAATTTAAGCACTTAAAATATTGATAATAGTAATAAACTATTGATGTCAAATTAAATAAATACTATATATTGTACTCAAAATTAAATAACTTAATAAATTAAATGTTATTTGTGTTCCTACATTATTACACTATTTACAATTTGCTAATCTGATTTAAAATTATTTTTATATCTTGTATCAGTGGCATGCATAAAGCCTTTTTTATATTAAAAATAAATATATGTAATTATAATTTAATAATACTAGAGTCATAGTGGTTATATGTAAATACCACAATTTTTTTAGGTATTTATGAGTTTTGAAAAAAAAAACACTTTTTTTTAATATGATAGTTTAATACATTAAGAATTTATTAAAAAAAAATGTATTTATAAGTATTTTTTTAAAAATTACTCAAGGGGTTAAAAAATAATAGGGGTTAAATAATATCTTGCTGTATGACCATTAAAATATTAAATTACATTATTAATATTTTTTATTAATTATGAATTATCTTATTTTCATATAACTATTTAAACAATTAAACTTTGCTCATCATAATAATGCAAAATGTAATATATGTTTTTATTTTACTACTAAAATTATAAACTCTACTATACTTAATATTAAACAACAAATTAAATTATAGAAAATAATTTAATAGTATAGATTATAAATTTGCTTTTCTTATTTCATAAACAAATAATCTTTATTGTTTTTGATTTAAGCATAATATTACAAGCTAATATCAAGTTTACTATTAATTTATAATTTATATTTACATTTAAAAAAAAAAAACTAAACATACCACTGACTATTATCAAAATACTGAAAAATATTATTCATTTTTTTTTAACTATCTAAAATGGAAGTACCTGAAAGAACTGGAGAACATAAATTTGTGTTTTCCTGAGTTAAATAAAAATCCAAAAATATTATAAAAGTGAATTTAATTTGGGTAAATATGAAGGTCATTTATATACAATTTAAATTAAAACAAATGGAAAATAATTTGTTATTTAAAACTTAACAACATATTCATAAAACACATTTATATTATAATTATTGTTCATTTCCTATTACTAGGTCATTAGCATAAAAAATAAACATTATTTATGTAATTACTTTATGTTAAGAGAATCAACATTCAGCAACTTTCGCCATTCTTCAAATGCTGTGAACTGAATTGCTGCATACGGGATAATTCTTGTCATGGTAGCTGTATTTCCTCGCCATAGCCAAAAGAATCCATTTTTTGAATAAGTATCAATCAAAAATTTATAGGCAGCTCTACCTGAATACGGTTCTTGTGATATCTTAAATATATTTGTTAATAAATAATTAAATATATATTTGACTGTGTTGTAAATTCAATAAATATAAAATATTTTTAATATTGAATTTACTTGAAAATTAATTTTAGTTCGATCCAAAGGAGCTATAGTACTTTTGGCCAAGGCACCAGCAATGGCACCAGCCGTCAAACTGTGTAATACGTTAGTAGAAACCGTATAGTCGGTCTAAAAAAAAAAAAGGACAAAAACATTTAGTTTGAAAGAATGCAACAAAAAAAATTCGGTTCATTTACCTGATTGTCGTGTGCCATTATGCGAGACAAATTGATCGAAGATATTTCTCATATTCCATTCTTCGTACAATAATCATTAACAATTGGTTTATTTGGCAGCAGTAGACTAGCATCAACCTTGACATAGAAGTAACATTGAATGAGGAAATGTTTTAAATTGTTTTTTCTTTGCACACACTGACATTAAGTAATTTAGCAAATACTGAAGTGTAAGATTGTCATGCAATTAATTGGCTGTTTTTTTTTAACAACGTTCGGCCTGATCTTTAGGATAACTTTTGATAACGTTATTATTGTCATCAATGATAACGATCATATGTTCGTTGTATCACTGTTCACGCTAAACGTTTGTAATGTAATCTGTAGTTGTATTGTGTTTGTCAAGGTCGATCAAAGACCAAAGTTTATTCTTTAAAAACAATACACTTCACTAACACTTGATACTGAAACTTATACCTATACCCATAGCATTGATTAAATATGTATTTGATCAATGCCCATAGTTACAAAGTAATCACAGGCAGAATGACTTTTCATTTATCACTCGCTCTCGCTCGTTAGTTTTTTAATTAATTAATTATTATTGTACAAACATTACCGGTATTGACTACTTTGCGTGTTGTCAATTAGTTAATTATTTTATTTCCCGTGGATCAACATGGGGGTATCGAATTGCCTTGTTTACGAGATATTTCTGAAGTGTTAATGAAACTAGATAAATAAATTGTTGTTATAATACAGGTCGTGAAATACTGCACTTGGAACATCAATCTCATCATGTAAGCGTAAACGGTACAGTCTCTTCCTCTCCGTAGTTCCTTTAAATGACTTCCTGCCACATTTATGGCATGTACCTATCAATCGAAATTTCTTCGAAATGTTATTATACCTACCCATTTATACACCAATAAGAATGTAGTTTTCAATTCGTTCAGAACCTTATTATAAATATTATTATATTGATATTAAAAGACTAAAAAGAATCTAATGGTTTTGAACTCCGCGGAACTACTTTATGTCCCTATTTTACACTTAACTATCTCCTGTATAGACTTCAAAATTCTTCTAACATCATATTCTTTTACACCATCTTTTAGCACCGGAAATATTTTCATGAGAACTTAGCTAATTTTTTTAGAAGTAGCTATGAGGTCCTTCGAACTGATGTGCCAGTTCTCCGCGGACTGACATCATCAAATAGAAAACGGACAATTTGCGAACCCGTATAAAAACTGCCAAAACCAAAAGTGTGTTACTGATTATTTTTTTATTTTTTACCTCACGTTATTCGATTTCATTTTTTTTTTTTTTTTTTTAATGACTGCAATTCTTCCAACGAAGAAAAATAGCTTCTTCTATTTTCCTAAAGTCAAGCAAAACCAAAGAAAAAGAAAAATTGGATACATGAAAAATGTGTATATTATTTATTAATTCTATACTATTGTTCACATTTAGTTTTAATTTTTCATTTAGAATTGTTAGTTTTTACGTATTTTCATTTTTATATTAATTACAAAATTATTTCTGTCTACCGTGAACATTTTGGAAAACTACAACCAACCGTTTGTCAGTTGTGTTAGATTGATATGGTTGAGGCATTTTGATTTATCTTTTCTAATTATTAGTCTGAATATAACGAATTAACTTAATAACTATACAGTACGATATTATTTTTTATTGTAATTTTTTTTAAAACTCATAAATAACATATTTTGCCTCGCCTTCCTCCCAACTATTTGGGGTCGGCCACCCTTGTCCTACACCTCCACTTTACTCGGTCAATCACATCTCCTCTGTACACACCGACAGCCCTCATGTCATTCTCCAAAGTCTCCAACCATCTCTTTTTTGGTCTTCCTCTTCCTCTTTTCCCTTCAACGTCCATCTTCATAACCACTCTTACTGCATTCGTTTCCTCTCGCCTCATCACATGCCCAAACCATCTCAGCCTATTTTCTCTCATCTTGTCCACAATTGGCGCTACACCAACACTACCTCTCACGTATTCATTCCTTATTCTATTTTCTCTTGTCACTCCACTCAACCATCTAAGCATTCTCATTTCCGCGACACTCATACTTTGTTCTATTCTCCTGTTAACCGCCCAATACTCTGAACCATACAGCATAGTTGTCTCACTACACTTTTATAAAATTTACCTTTCAGCCTAATTGGAATTCTCTTATCGCATAACACGCTCGATGCTTCTCTCAATTTCATCCACCCGCACTTAATCCTATGTTTTATATCCATGTCAAAGCCCCCGTCCTTTTGAACAAAAGATCCTAAATATTTAAAGCTCTCAACTTCACCTATCACATCACCATATATTGTCAGTTGTCTCCATTCCTTCAACTTCAACTTCTTGGTCTCTTTGTCCAAAATCATACTCAATGTACTTAAATAACTATTATACTCCGAGTTATAGTAATATAATAAGTAGTTATCATTTATAACAACTAACAAGTCATAAATTGTATAAAAAAAAAAAAAATTACCTACTAAAGACGAGAAATGTTTTGAGTTAATAAGTAATAAGTAAGTATTACAAAATAAAGAAATAGCTTTTATTATTGATAATTAACTCTTAAAAATACATTGTTATGATACCTAATATATATCATCTCTATTTCTAACCGGATATTACCTTTTTTATGGTTAGATCAGGGAGTTAAGCATATTCCGTTTTACATGATTAACTCGCTACAAAATTAAAATATCGCAACAAATCTATGAGAACACAAATCATACTTTTCCCATTAAGTTTTTTGATGGATCAGCTTTCTTTAAAAGCATAGTTAACAACACAAAATTGGTTTTATTGAACATTTTTTTGTTATTTTAGTATGTTTGTAAAGATGAAAACAACATTTGCGGGTTTGGGGTCCTCTTTACTGAAGCCATAAAACATTTATTTTTTATTTCTATTCATATTATTGTTACTATTGTTACTAAGTTCTTACAACCATATCACAATGTTAGATTGATCTATTAAAATATCTAACCATGTACAAAAACTGTAGTTATAATTACTATTTATTGCCAAGTTCATACAACTCAAACCAACTAAATACTTTTAATTATATTAACTAAACATTTATGTTAAGCTAACCCTTTACATATTTTAGCCAACCAAAATAAAAAGTGCCATTTACTGTAATCAAATTTTTTTTCGGTGTTTCCGTGACCACGCGGAACCATAAATAAACAAGATTTATAGAAATTTTAAATTATGAATCCTTTTATACGATACAATAATATGGCTTTTATTAAAAACAAAAACCTTAAAAGTTTAAAAATACCTAGACGCAATAATAATATAAACATGTAGGGCGGACCATCATATTCCATATTATTTTTCAATTACTTAGGTTACTACTTATTATAATGACGGACCGCTCTATTAAATATAACTGTTGTAGCCAAAAAATACACCCGTTGATTAATAAATAATGGATACAATTATCATTATTCCGATGGTCGCTTTAGTTATTAAAGGAATTTAAAATGCATTACGTTTACATATGCGTAGTATAACTCTATCGACTACTCTGCAGTGAACTCAGTTTACACTTTGCAATAACGTTCCTTCTTATTGTACCAAGATGTTATTTTAACAGTTGTATTTTATTATTTGTTATTGGGGTTATTAAGAAATATACAATATGATCCCGTTTAACGATGAGTTATTAATTTTAACTTTTTTCACGTCGAAGTGGCATTCACGAAATTCAAATTTTGTTTGATGACCACCCTACGCCTAAATTATAAAATATTTTAAATAAAACTGATAAAAAAGCGATTTAAATTATGCTCTTTTTTTTTTAGCGTGGCTTGATACATAAACGTTTGTGTTCTAGCTTTTATTAATAACGACTATATGGTTGAACTTGTATTTTATTTGATAAAATTAAAAATGTTTGAATAAATTATGTCTATTTTGATATAAAAAAATCTCTCTATAAGTTTTAAAATGCATGAAACACCATTAGGTTATATGCTTAACTTCATAGGATTAGTTCATTTAGAGAAAAATAAAATACTATTGCTGATGCGTTAAATAAAGATGAATGTCTAAATAAAACAATTAACTATGACGGATTAAAAAATAATAAACAAGAAACAGATAGAAATTCTGACAGAATAATGGTTGTCTTTTTGGCTACAATTTTCTTTGAAGAAAAATTTATACATTTTTTAATGAGAAATATAGGCAAAAATTATTGATAAATATTTATTATTGAAAGACAGAAGGATAAATTAAATTTTTAAATAGTAAAATATTAATAGTACTTATAAATGTTGTTTTTAACTATATACTAATATTCATAATATATGCGTTTTGTTTCTTTAAATTTCAGTTAAGTTCTTAAGTAGTAAAATATTTTCAGATAGAAAATGCATCATAAAATAAAAATGTATAAAACATAAAATTGCATTTTAATATTAAACAATAGAATTTTTTTTAAATATTTTCTGTTTGCCTCACCACTTAAAAGACCCACGAGCTGCTACTGGTATAGATGTATTATTACAGTCGTATTATATTGTGACATCATGTAATACTGTTTAATATAGGTAAGTACTCGCCAATAATACATTTAAGCATTAATAATCAATGTATATTTATAACAACGCACGGAACACAATATCAAAAGGTTTTCTACAGTTGACTGCAGGTGTAAATATATAATACAGACGAATAGTATAAGAAAAACAACAATACTATGACTTTGTAGAGAACAATGCTTTCGAGTATGAAACATATGCAACACATAGATAATTAATCGACACGTTTCTATGTATATACAAAATTGTAATATTATAATCTCTTCACGTAAACGTGATAAATAAATTAATATTAAAATTCGTATAATACCTATTAAACATATGGGCACATTATATAAATGTATTTTTTTCACTTGAATTTCTCCTAACGCGATAACACACAGCATAATCGAATGTTATAAGCTTATAGCATATAATACCGTTGCGTTGGAATATTAAATGTTCTAATAATTTTGCCCGAATTAAATAATATTTCTATTATTAATTATCACCAAACGAAAAAAAAAAATACTACAAGTACTACAAATATTACACATAAACGTACTTAATTAAAATTTAAGATTTATGGATAGGGCATAACCCTAAATTATTTATATGAAAAAACCGATAACAACTATCGTTGTATGAATCCATTGATTTACTTATTTTCAAATATTTCAGCCTAGTCATTGGCGTAAATGGTGTTTAAGATTTGAGGTAGCTGAAATTAAAAAATGTACAATATACTATATTATACTATAATTATTACTTTTTTTGAGAGAAGGCTATAAACAATCTAAACATGTATTCACACTTATGTATTTTTATAGTGTAATATAAATAATATTAAATAAAAAAAATATAAATTAAATAAAGCCATTTTAGGGTGGGGGAGGGAGTTCAACTTCATTCACCTCCCTGAGAACTTCCTGGTGTGATTAGTACTCTAATATTTACATATATTTATATATTTATTTATAGATAACGCCCACGAGGGCAAAGATTACAGTAGATACATAATACAAGAATTTATACAGAATAAAAGTTAATAGATATCTAATAATTTTTTCAACTAACAACTATTATCGAAAAAAAAATCAAAGTTATATAGGTGTTCATTGGTGTAATGTAAAATTCTATTAATGGGACTATGAGCAACAAAATTACTTTTCATTGGTGCAATATGGAATAGGGCTTTATTTCTAGTATTTACTGGAGGCAGGGCCGTCCCTAGGGCAGGGCGAGCGGGGCCCTCGCCCCGGGCCCTGCGCTCTCGCCACAGTTGAACAGGATTTATTATATTAAGTTTAATTATATGACATGTTGCGTTATGAATTTATTTACTTATTCATATTGTTGTAAGTGCAAGGTACTATATTTGTTAAGTCTATTTGCGCACATTTGAGTTTCAATATGCAACTGATGCGTGATAATGACATTTTCGATATTTAAGGCCCCGCAATTTTACTCTGCCCCAAGCCCCGCAAATAATCAGGAACGCCCTGACTGGAGGGACTCTAATAACCAATAAGATTTAAGACCTCTGGGCAATTAATGAATCCATCCAATACCTTTTATAAAAATAAGCAATCGTTGAAGTTACGTCTATTGGCTAAAGGGGGTATTTTACATTGTTTTTCGACGACAGCAATAGGTAGTTCGTGTAAATTTAGTTTAAAAGCGGTCATTCTGATAAAATTTCTCTGGATATAGTATTTCTTAAATGGGATTGAAAGACGAAGAGATTAGTATCGATGGATTTAAATTTTCTAAAACCATGTTGATTATCTATAAAATATGTTAAAAATGGATAGATAATTTTTGTTCCACTAATTTTTCGAGGAGTTTTGGCAGTGAACTTAGCTTGGCAATTGGACGATAATTACAAATGTTAGCTTTACTTCCTGATTTCCAAATCGGGGTGATAAAGTTTTGTTTCCATATCTGTGGGAATATGCCTGACTTTAAAAATAGTGTAAATAATTTGTGAATAGGGATTGTTAATGCATAGTGACATTTATTTAAAAAGAATGAAGGAATATTGTCCGAGCCGGGTACATAATTAGTACCTAAACTAGACAAACCATCAAAAATTTCACTAATAGATAAGTTACAATCAAAAATATTTATTTGATTATTTTTATGAACGACTGTTCGTGGTATTACATGTTGAGGAGAGGAATATGAATAAGAGAAGTAATCTTTAAACATATTCAAAATTGTGATAGGGTCGTTTGAATTAGTGGTACCATAATTCATAAGACTAGGCAGGCCTTTATTATGTTATATAACCACATAACATTTTTTATAAACAGAATTATATTTACTTTTAACATTATTTACATTAGAAGATATGGTATTGCTAGTAGATATATTAAAAAACTTATAGTTACTCACAGGCGGAATTAGTTTATTGAATGGATTGAAGGGTTGCCCTTGATGTATTTTATAACCAAACTGGAATCGCCTTGTTTTCGACGACGGGTCAATTCTTCTTTCAACTTCTTCATTTAATTCTGCTGGAACACTGTTAAATCTGAACTAACCCATATTTGACGCCATTCCTCCAAAGACCGAAGTTTAGATTTAAATTTAAGAATTTTTTAAACACTATCAGGATCATTAAGTTAAATTAGTAGTGGACGACTTTTTAACGATTCTTTTCCGATTCATCTCGCATTAAGTATTGGAATATGAAGGTCTAGAGCTGAGACTAATTCATTAGCCATTTCGAGAGTAATTTGAGGTTCGTTAGTAGCGGGTTTGTCGATATTAAACAATATCACACTTTTAGCTTTTTGTAGTCTTAATTGAGTCTCATAAACTATATCTATCTGGTTGGTAGACTGGGGCAAAAGCGGTGATGATTAAAAGATAACACGTTCTCACGTAAAATGTTAATTTCATTGCGTAAACAAGCGTTTTCAGTTCTTAAATTAGTGATAGAAGTGGACAAGTTATTAATAGAGTTTTTGAGAGAGGCTATATTTGCATCATAATGTTCGAACTTGGTGACTAACGACGAAATATTTTTATCTGTGGCAGCAGAGTTAATAATCATATTTCTAAATCGTTTAGTGATAATTCATCGCAGTTTGGTTTACTTGTGCCTTTCTTCATTGGAGTGTCTTTTTAGTATTTTGCATAATGAAGTTTGTAATACACGTAAGAAACCAAAAGTAATGGAACGAAAAGCTTTAATAAAACGAATTGGATAACGGATACGATTATCGAGTAGCACGTACGTTATCGATGAAAGCTGGAACTGAACTGAACTAATATATAATAATAATATTTTCATTAGAGAAATATGTACTATGTACGTACGATTATGATATTCATAATTCAAAATAATCTTCATTGAATAAAAGTGGGGGTTTAATTGTTTTAACTTACAAATATTATTTTGGTAGATGAAAATCAAATTGTTGCTTTTTAAGAAATAATAAAATACCTCATCCTTAACTATTATTTAATTTTAATTCATTTATTGATAATAATTAAACAGTATCTAAACTGCGTGTTTTATTACATGATGTGTGTATATAATGTTTAAGGCGGGATTTCTTAACCAGTAGATCATAAATCCATAAACAGTCGTTCAATGGTCCTGAATTGATTCTTAATTTTTTATTCGAATAATAAAAAATTATATTTTTAAAATAATCAATTAATCACAACCTGTAATTTATACTTGTAACATAATATTAGTAATACAATTGTTCATAAAATACTAGTAGTTATAAGTAGCTAGTATTTAGTCGATTGGTGGATACCCTCATGGATTGTTGTCATCATTGTACATTTTACCTACAACTTAAGACTTTAGACTTTATATTGATATATTGATAGGTTTTTTAAAACTAACAATATTTGCATATTTTTCGTGCCGATTTGAGTAGATAATAAATTTCCAACCAATTAAAGAGAGGGTTGAAAATTTCAACTTAAAATCCATTAAATCTGTGGACCTGGAATAACGCCTCAGAACTAAGGTATTTCCGCTACTGATAAGTAGTTGTATTACAAAGTCGAACGTGGCAGCTGAAAAACTCAGGCACGTGATTAACGTTGATTAACGGCTATGAAGTAGTGGCCGCTACAGTCGTCAGACTGTTCCCTGTGACTAACGTTGAAGTAGTAGACATTTACGCGACGACTACTCGGGAAGAAGTCCTAGCCGCGCTCCGGACGGAAGTCAAGAGAATACCTGGCGATCCCCTCGCCGAAATGAACAAACGGGACGTCATCATCAGTATCAATGGTATGTGGCACACCAAGTGAGGGCAACAAGTCTTGCAGACGATGTGGGAAAAACGGCCACCAATAAAAGGCATGCCCTAAACAATGATGACCGTTGTGTGGCATGCGACAGGGCCAGCCTACCGAAAACGGTAAATCGTCCGGGTTCGACTAATTTCGGTGCCAAGAAAGAGACCATGTCGGAGAGAAAGCAAGAACCAAAATGACCACTGATTTTCAGGCAAACCCACTTATTCTATCAGACCGTGGCAGAGAGAGGCGTCGAAGTCCTACTCGTTTCCGAACAGAACTGGAAACCTGCACAGGATGCCAAATGGATTGCTAGCACCGAGAGGAGGAGCGTAGCATGTTATAAGGAGTAATATTTAGGCATTTTATATTATATAAATATAAATGATGAGGTTTCAAAGAAGATACAGGGTGAGATACCATGGTGTATGATGTTTGCGGATGATATAGTTCTGATAGGAGAAAACCTAGAAGTTGTCAATAATAGGTTAAATGAGTGGAGGTTAGCCCTCGAAGAAAAGGGATTGAGAATTAGTAGAAATAAAACTGAGTATATTGAGTATGATTTTGGACAAAGAGACCAAGAAGTTGAAGGAATGAGGAGACAACTGACAATAGATGGTGATGTGATAGGTGAAGTTGAGAGCTTTAAATATTTAGGATCTTTTGTTCAAAAGGACGGGGGCTTTGACATTGATGTAAAACATAGGATTAAGTGCGGGTGGATGAAATGGAGAGAAGCATCGGGCGTGTTATGCGATAAGAGAATTCCAATTAGGCTGAAAGGTAAATTTTATAAAAGTGTAGTGAGACCAACTATGCTGTATGGTTCAGAGTGTTGGGCGGTTAACAGGAGAATAGAACAAAGTATGAGTGTCGCGGAAATGAGAATGCTTAGATGGTTGAGTGGAGTGACAAGAGAAGATAGAATAAGGAATGAATACGTGAGAGGTAGTGTTGGTGTAGCGCCAATTGTGGACAAGATGAGAGAAAATAGGCTGAGATGGTTTGGGCATGTGATGAGGCAAGAGGAAACGAATGCAGTAAGAGTGGTTATGAAGATGGACGTTGAAGGGAAAAGAGGAAGAGGAAGACCAAAAAAGAGATGGTTGGAGACTTTGGAGAATGACATGAGGGCTGTCGGTGTGTGCAGAGGAGATGTGATTGACCGAGTAAAGTGGAGGTGTAGGACAAGGGTGGCCGACCCCAAATAGTTGGGAGGAAGGCGAAGTAGAAGAAGAAGAAGAAGATATTATATAAATATATAAACCGCCCCCATAAATAGATCAATATTTGGCCGCCAGGTGTAAATGTTCCTATTGCACCCCCCTCCCTCCCCTGAATACGGTCCTAGTGGTACTATGGTGTTCAATTTCAGGGTCTAGCTAAACCGTCCAATACAGTAAGAATATTGACATTTCAGTCTATATGCCTACATTTAATATCAGGAACTCCAGGGAGTAGGTACTAACTAGGGTACATTACTAACGACTCACTAAACAGAGACATTTGCATTCCAACTTTAAATAATTTGCTATGCTCGCCTACAAAAAAACACATTGAACTTTCAGTACTCACACAAATCTTATTATCACTCATCTTTCAACCAAACAAATTCTAGGTAAGTTACCCAGGTTTTGAAAAGAACTGTTTTAAAGACTTACTCTCTTCCATAGGATGTAACCAAATGGCGATTTTCCGACATTCAAAAATTATCAAATTTACTTATTGTACAACATTTAAATACAAATTGACAATAAATAAAAAAAAACTCACAAGAGATGGAGATCCTCTTTAAAAAAGAAATATAATTATGATAAAAATATTAATTATGAAAGCGATTATAACTGATCCAACATTTTTTTCTAAGACCCGTTCTGCCCGGTGCAAAAAATGTTTGTGAAAAAAAGATTCTGATCTTAAAAATACAAATTTTGATCACGAGATATTAAGTCATTTAGATCGAAATTACTAATCAATACATATCATAATATAATATATAATATTAATATATAATTTCTTAAAATTTTAGTTAGATTCCAAATTTCTGTCGCAACAGCAGAAAGAAGTTTTTCCTATTTAAAGCTGTTTAAAACTTGGTTGAGGGTAAGAATGGGAGAAAAAAATTGTCAGGGTTGGCTCTTATATATATCCATAAAGCTATAAATATTGATAGTGAAAAATAACAGATTTTCTAAAGAAAACAACGAAAACTTGACTTTTTATAATAAAAATGTTGAATAATTTTTAATACCATATTATATTATGTTTTTTATATATATTATATTATGTTATTTTATTCTTTTAATTGTTACATAATTTAACTTTGTTAATTTAACTTCAACTTACCATACCTTACAATACCAAATATTCTATTTGTGTAATATACATACATGTAAATATTTATATACATATTATGTATAGCTATGCCTCTCCTTCCGTAAAAAATGTTGGGATCTGCCATTGTCGTGAAAGTACTATAGAATTCTTACAGAACTTTATTTTTGTTTATTTATTAAATGACCCTTAACACTACGAACGAAAAGTTGGAAACTTGATTTATAAATATTTCAACAGCTCCTTTTAATCTTCAAATGATTATTATATTTCTGGTATCAACGCATAGGCATAAATAAATTAGTGATCTGGTAGGAGTGTTCAAAATTTTAATTAAATAGATTTGTGGAAGGCATAGTCCCATATTCGCTACTATATATATTCTGGAAATTCAAATCTTCATGTAACGTAAGAATAGGCTCTATAAAGTATTCAACAATAATATCAAAGTACTATTTAATAATAAATTAACTTTTTTTTTATTCAACATAATATATTTATGTTTACATTAGCAAATAGTTTAAAAATAATAACTCTATAAATTGTTTTTTCTTTATACGAGATACCTGATTGAATATATTCTGTAATATATACGTAATCATCAGTTTATTTGTATTTCAATTATATAATCCCGTATAGGATAATAAGCGTGACATCTAAAGTAATCCGCTTTTCTTTAATTGTTGAAACTTATTATACTGTGCATTTAAAGTAGTAATTAAAACTAATTTATTAGATTATTTGGTTGTAACCTTTTCTTTTATTACTTATTAAACAATTTATAAATATGACCACATATATCATTGAATAAATTATATACTACATAAAAAAAATAAAATAAAAAAATACAACATCAAACATAAATTGTTCTATAGTGAGTAGCGTCCTACGATCACCATAAAAGATTTAACACATTTAAATTATAAAAACTATGTTTTAAACATGTTAGGTAGGTATTCGATTATGAACATTTTCATGTCCACTATCGAAACCTTTTTCCTATTAGATCTTTCTCTCTTACAATTCAACTCAACTTACCTAGGACATAATTGAAAAGATGTTTGTACAATTTTATTGTACGATTTCCTAATGATTACCGATTAAGAGGATTTAAATAGACGTATGTGGATTTTCAGTGTTAATATAACATACATTTTAATTGTTGACTATAACAATCCTCCATGAACACTAATTGATAATAGTTACATGATGCAACATTAATATACTAAGTAGTGTATTTTCTGAGGAGGAGGGTAAGGGGTACAGAGTGTTGACCCACCTCAAAAGAAAAAAAGGTTCAAAAGTCATGAATTACTTGCTACGAAGGTACAGAGAAAGAGAACATTCATTTTCATCATGTGGTTGTAATGTTTGTAAAACAATATAATTGTTAATTCATACCTTATTTGTATTTTTATAATATTATAAAATCGCTTATTTTTTAAAATGTTGTTGAATCTCTCCTCCATCAAAAAAAAATTTGAAAATACACCACTGCTTATACCTACTTATTGTTATAATACGATATCCAACGACAAATCTATTGAAATTTAACGTGGCATTTAAAATTAAATTTAACACTAGCGACTTGTTATAAATTCATCGCACGCAGTATTGTGATGAATTAATAACATTACAGTACCATTGATGCGACCTGAATATAACGGTCGGGCAATATAAACTAACGATTCGTTTTGTAAGCCATTCGACGTATTATGAAAATGATGAATAAACCAGTGGGAGAAGTTCAACGAAGAGGATGGCGATTGCAATACACGTTATACAATTAATTTAACATACATTTTTTTTCTCGTGTACCAGACGACCGGTCGGTGTTTATTATTCCATTAATAACGGGGCGACGCATGCAAACCGTTTATAACAAAATACGAGTAACGGGTTTGGATGACGCAAAGCCGCAATCAGGACAGTTATTGTTGCTCTTTTGATTAAATCTAACATTTAAACGTCTCGTTTAACGGATCATTCGACCGTCAAAATAGAGTACACAGAAATGCAAATTAATTATATTACAACATATACCTACTATAAACATTCACATAGTCTGTATCTAATTATGTTAAAAAATATGGTGTGCAGTATCAAACAGCTGACCGAAAGGCCAAAATTGATATCGCGTGACACGTCTCCTTATCACGTTAACCGTGATTATTGTTGATACTCTAGTGGATTTTACACCGTTTGTGCATGGCCAATTATCTAATCACTTATGAAAGTGGTCTTGTCCGTCGTCTATCGTTTTGAATCAGCGATTTCTGTTCTAACGTTCCGTGACTGAACAACGTGTATTTGCATATTGAGTACTAGTTTTTTCACTGTCACGTACTTATAATTCTCCTGTTGAATATATATTTATATATTTACCTTCAAATATTATAGAGAAGAAATCGTAAACAATTTTTAAAAATGTCGCGTAAGTACGATTTTTAACCATAAATTTGGTTGGCAGTTCTCAGAAATCTTTAAAAACGATGCCTTAATCTTATTTATAATGTTTTGTTTTGTCGAGTTGTGACAATAAATAGTTAACCTACCTATTTGTCTTATATATTTCTTTTTTTTTTTTTACACTTATCAAAGCTTATATAAATATTTATTTTGTTTATTATAGTCGGTCATATATTTCATATATACACACATATTATGTGTGTTGTATTGTCCCTAGGTTGTACTGGTGAATCGTTATCAGATTTTTGTTTGATTCGAACACGATCAAGTTCCAAATATTTTAATTACTATTCAAGGTTAGGTATTGGATAAAAAAAAAGAAACTATTATTTTATACTGGTCACACTATACTAAATATAATATTATTTTCTGCTCAAAATAGTAAAATTAAGTAATTAACTAATTTGTATATTCATTATGTAAGCATCTGTATGAAAGAATTATTTTTTACCGCTCAATTTTATTTGTATTACTTTATTTTAAAAAACTTATAATATCTTATCTAAATACATTTTTTTCTGCATTAGTTTTTATCTTAACAACCACAGTTAAATTAGTTTTTAACTTTTTTTTATAAAATTAAAAATAATATTTTGTTATTAGACTTATAATTTCTACCTATTCTGATTATTTCTAATATTTAAAATTGAATTTAAATATACTTTGAGTTGATTAATTAATTTTAAATTGAATAGATGTAATAAATCACATTTGTTTTAACTGAAATTAATTAATTTTTTTTATGATATTTTTTCTTGTTATTTTAGAATTTATTAACTTAAATGTATTTGTTTGAACTACTTATATTTATATTTACCAACTTATTTATTTTAATTTTACTAAGTTATAATATTTTAAACATTATCTTGGAAAAAAATAAAATTGTAATTTTATTTTAGTACATATATTTTAACCAATTAAAATTATATTATACTTATTTGGTATAACTTTGATGGAAGTTATAAAACTTATAAATATTAAACAAATATTAAACTTATATGGTAAGTTACATTAATTGTATTAAATTGATAAGTAGTAAAAAAATCATTTTTAATTAAGAGTTTATATTTCATACTAACTTTGATGGAAGTTAGTATGAAATATAAACTCTTAATTAATAATGATTTTTTTACTACTTATCAATTTAATACAATTAATGTGACTTACCATATAAGTTTAATATTTAATAAAAATCCATTTAACAAATCCTAACTACTAGTCTTAGATATTAGAATGTTTTTATTTTAATATTTTTTTATCAAGTTTTATATTAGTTGTTATTCAATTAATCAAACTATGTAATCTGAATTGATAAAAATAAGAAAAAATAAAAATAAAAAATTTTATTACCATTACTATAATAGCTCATGTTGGTATATTCTAACCTTTATATTATGACAATATTCAACTACTTGATGTCTCATAATACCATACAAAAAATATTTTTATTACTTAAAAGTTATTGTTCTAAAGTATAATTAAAATATGCATTTTGAGAATAATCTAATGAAGTAAAAAAATCATTAATAATAGTTTTTAATTTTTAAGTATAGAAATTATTAATGATTTTTTAATTTACTTATACTTAGTGGCAAACTTTGAACTATCACAGTCTATATATTATACAATGTTATACATCACAGGTGTTGGGAAGCACTATTTTGTTTTGACATTTGTACTCAGTATAAACATTAATTATCAAACAAGTTATATAATTTTTTCTGTCCACAGTTGTTTTTTGTGTTATAAATGAAATATGATAAATTATTTAGAAATTGAGTATTTTGCAAACAAAATTCATACAAAATATTTAATTTTTATTTTTTTCAAGCATTAAAGACGTCTATAAATTAATAGGAAGTTTTATGTTTTTGAATTTATAATAATGACTTTTTTTACATAACATATTTCTATTATATTTTTATTGTTGTTTAATGTTGAATGCACTTTAGTTTTGTTATATTTATTAAAATACCTACTCCTGTAATTATTACTTGTATTGTGTGGTTGATATCAGGAGGGCTAGTACTTCTATATTGGGTTTAATAAATATATGTGTAACTTTGCTTTTCAGTATCAACTGATCAGTAAACTTAATTAACCCTAACTATTTCTTATACAGCTAAAACTCTTCATTATAATATTAGGATTTATTTAGTATTATTTAGAAATAGTTACTATTTAATATTTATTTTTTACTTAGGTAGTTAATCAATTTGATGATTAATATTTTCAATATAATTTCTTAAAACAAATATAGCTAATTTTTCTCAACTTGTAAATAATTTTTTTAAATTTTATTATTTTAATTTATATGCGTGAAAGACAATACAATTTATTCTTATTATTATTTTATTATTAAATGATTGTACTATCTAAAATAATCAAACTGTGTATTGGATAACATTTTAATGTCATGATACAAAAACCACTTAAAATTATTGATTAAAATATTAGATACCTATTATTTAAAATGCTGGTAACTTACAAAAATAATTAATTTTAATTGTTAACTATGAGTGATTAATATGTTAATTGTTTTGAAATAAATGCAAACATTTTCATGTCTGTTGTAATTTACGTTACTTTACACTAAAATATTCATTAATGATATGTATGTTACTTTTAAGGTCAAAGATGTGTTGAAATGTAATAGGTATTGTTCATAGTTCAGGAATTCTTTGCTGTTGGTCTATGGACCCTTATTATGATTATATTATCAAGTTATTCAAAAATAATCATATGTAAATAAAACAATTTTTTACCACTTATTGTATTGTTGCAGATCCATTTGAAAAGTATAAGAAAACTATTAATATTAACAACAAACAATATTTTTACTTCAAATTGCCTGAATTTGGCCCTGAATATGGTAATATTTATCATATTTTAGCATTTAATAATATTATTTATATTCATATCTATTCAAATATGTTTGTTGAACTTAAGAAAAATAATGTATTTTTTATGTTTTAGATCAACTACCATTTTCTATCAGAATACTTTTAGAATCTGCTGTTAGGAACTGTGATAACTTCCAAGTTACTGAAAATGATGTACAAAATATTCTGAAGTGGAAAACTAATCAAAATGTTAAAGATGGTGTTGAAGTTGCCTTTAAACCAGCTAGAGTTATTTTACAAGTAATATACATTATTAAATATAAATATCAAATTTTAAATTATCCATATTTGTAATGCATTAGGATTTTACTGGTGTACCGGCTGTAGTAGATTTTGCTGCCATGAGAGACGCCGTCAAAAATTTAGGAGGTGATCCAATTAAAATTAATCCTGTGTGTCCTTCTGACTTAGTAATTGATCACTCAGTTCAAGCAGATTTTGTCAGAGAGTAATATTTATACATTTTTTTGTTTTTAAATATAATAATAGTCAATGAAGTGTTGAATTGTTTTAGAGCTGATGCACAACAGAAAAATGAAAATCTTGAATTTGAGAGAAATAAAGAAAGATTTACATTTTTAAAGGTATTCAATGAATGCAACTAATTCCTATAAATAATTTAATAAACTTAATACCTAGATAATTTGCTAATACATATTTTTAGTGGGGAGCTAAGGCCTTCAAGAACATGTTAATTGTACCCCCTGGCTCTGGTATTGTTCATCAAGTTAATTTAGAGTATTTAGCTCGTGTTGTGTTTTCTGATGGAGACACATTATATCCAGATTCTTTAGTGGGTACAGATTCCCATACAACAATGATAAATGGCTTAGGAGTTTTAGGATGGGGTGTTGGAGGTAAGATAGCTAAATTAAATAAATTCATAAAATTTAATTACATGTTTTCCTTTTTAGGTATTGAAGCTGAAGCTGTTATGTTGGGACAAGCAATATCTATGTTGCTTCCTCAGGTTCTTGGGTACAAGATAACAGGAACTTTAAATCAATTCGCTACATCTACTGATTTAGTTTTAACAATTACTAAGGTGAAATATTTTTCGGAAATTATTAAAATATTATTTAAAAATAAATCAAGTAACTCATCAATTTATTTTAGAATTTGAGACAAATTGGCGTAGTAGGAAAATTTGTTGAATTTTTTGGACCTGGAGTTACTCAATTATCCATTGCTGATCGAGCAACTATCAGTAACATGTGCCCTGAATATGGAGCAACAGTAGGTTTCTTTCCAGTAGACCAAAATACACTTTCTTATCTTCAGCAAACAAGTATGTATGATATAATTTTCTAAACCCTAATTTAAATTGTAAATATCTATATTAAAAAGTATTTAAATAAATTTATATAAACTTTAATAATATATAATTTATTTTTTTAATTACTAATATTAACTAGTACTGATAATAAATAAATAATTTATGTCTATTAATATTTATTATAAGTGCTAATGTATACACATCTGAGTCTAAAGAAATCAAATTTCACAAATTTTTAGTAAAGAAAATTGCATGACTTAAATAATACTATCTATAGACCTTTTAAAATGTAATAAATAATGCACATTATATATTTCAGATCGAAGCAATGAAAAAATTGCTGCTGTTAAAGCATATTTGGAATCTACCAAAATGCTGAGAAATTATGATGATCCATCTCAAGATCCAGTATTTAGTCAAATTACTACTCTGGATCTAGGAGATGTTGTACCATCTATTAGTGGGCCTAAGAGACCACATGATCGTGTGTCCGTATCTGAAGCTCAGAAAGATTTCCAAACCTGTCTCACAAGTAAAGTAAGTAAAACATTTTTATGTAGTAAAAAGTATACCATATTTTTAAAGTATATTATACGATTAACTTTGAAATATTGATTTTTGAAGTTAGTATATTTTAGACTGTTATTATTCTATTCTGTGGTTATCTAATAGTTAATGAATTACGATAATTTAAAATGTAAACTAGAACATTTTACAGGTGTATATAAATACTTAATCTAGTTCAAACTATTAACTAATTTTATAAATACAATCAAATTATTAATTTTTTAATTGCCAATTTAATTATAAAACTTGACTTCTATTTATGAGATAAAAGAAATAGTATAAAATTATACTTAAGTTTTATAATAATTTGCCTAAATTAAATCTATAACCTTAAATTTTTAAAACTAATTGATTATAATAAATAAACTAAATTGTTCTTTTAATAAGATATTATTGTCAATTGAGTTATATTTTATAAATTAATACTGTGATTAAAAGTGTTTGTTTTATTGATTGAGTTTACAAACCCAAGCTCGTATCTAGAAATTAAATAAAGGGAGGACTGAACAAAAAATTTATTTCGAATATGTAAGATCATAAGCATTAAGTTTTTAAAGTGGATAAATAATTATCATACATACATATTATAAATAATAATAAAAAACTAAAAAAAAAATGACTTTTTATTGCATATATTATATAATAGCATAGGCAAGAGTATAAAATATTCATTACACAAATAAAAAATGATTAAGTTAATTTATTTTTAATTTGTCCAATCCCATGTTTTTAACTTTCTAGATTAGGAATATTAAGGACTATATAAATAATTATGTTAATTAGGGCTCAGATTTAAATGCCCTAAAAATATAAAAAAAATGCCCTTTCATAAAATGCATTTATAACCTGAAAACTCTAAAAAATGCACTAAAAATATCAAAAAATGATGCTTCAACAATTTTTTCTTATTTCGTATTTCTTCCGATACTCGATGTAAACCATGTGCCAAACAAGTAACATGGATCATTTTGGAATACAAGGAACTTAAAGATTGTCCAGCCTTGACCATATATGGAGCTGCATCACTTAAAAAAAGTAATACCTTGTCATGTTTTATTTCTGTTGGCCACAAAATTAAGAGATCTATCAAATAATTTTGCGATTGTACTATGGTTCGCTTTTTCTAAAACATCGCTATTTAGTAAAAATACTTTTCCGGACGTATCTACTTCTAAAGTTCCAACTATAACGTGCCCTTCTAAATCAGTTGTTTCATCTAAAGAGATACCTAGAATACTATTCTACTATGTAGTACTTAGTAGTACTTATATTTCAATGAGGTCAATTTGTTTAGTCATAATACGACAAATAGGTCAAAAATGTCCTAAAAAATTAAAAATGCATTTAAACCGTCAAAAAATGTCCTAAAAATGATGAAATCCGCTAAAAATGCAAAAAAAAATGCCCCAAAAAATTATTGTGGTTAGATCATGAAGTACTTAAAACATATTTGTAGCTTGGAAAGCATCACGTAAGATATCCCAAAAAAAAGATGCAAATGCATTGAAATCCGAGCCCTAATGATAATCAATCATTACTTCTCTGAAATTAAGGAAATCTTTGAAATAATTTAAATACCAAGGTCTGTGAGGGAGGCTTTAGCCTCCATAGCTCTCACTCTTATGTGTTTACCTACACATATCCAACAGGTGAATTAATGCATTGTTTTGTAATGTTGGAGTAAATATTGATTTGTTGATCTATTAAGCAATGCACTTTCTATAGTTAAAAACTTATGAGGGTCTTACAATTGATAGCTTTTGTGAGTAAATTTCAAAAATTAATTTAAATTAATTTAGGTTATGAAATTGTGTTTAATTTTTCTTAATTAATGTATATAACCGCAATTAATATCTCTTATTGATCTAATTTTTGATATTCGGTCATCATTTTTTATTTATAAATGTTTTAATCACACTAAATCTTATTGAATGAGTAATAAGTTCATAGACTTAATTAATAATAATTAAGAATTAAATCTTTAATGTATTTATCTCTGTATTCAGTTGTGTACTGATGTTTCATTTACACACACATAAATATATATAAATTATTAGTTAATCACTGTTTATATAATAATTGTATTTATTTTTTATAAATATCTTTTAAAAAAATGTACCTTTTCTAACCAGTATTTTATTAATTATTCAAAAACCATAGTATAGATTAAAAAAACCCTTACAAATATTTTACTAATTTTTTTGACCAATTAGAACTTTTACTTCAAGAGTATAGTGGTTTTTTACTTTAATCTTTAAAATTGTATAGATTTTTGGTTGTAAAAATTTGTATTTATAAAAAAAGTTTTCTCAGTAAGTTTTTTTTTTTTATTTTGCCTTTGTTAAAAGTAAGTTTTTAATAGCAATTGTTTATAACTTAAGTATACTAAAATCTTAATATTACCTCTAATTTTTTTTAAATATAATAACATTTATCTTTACTATTTTAAAGTAAATTTAAGTTTATAAACTTATAACTATTTACTTATCCAAAATTTTAAGTTAATAGTTAAATAAAATATTTAATCAGTTAAGAATGCATGCTTCATGAATTGTCACCAGTGATATCGTTTAATAATGAGTACCAACTAGAAGCAATTCACAGTGCCCACATCTTATATTTAAATATTTTACTAATACTTAATTTAATTAAAATCTAAAAAAAAAAAAAATTGTCATATATAATTATTATTAAACTTACCTTTCAAAAAGGATCTGGCATCAGTGTTTCATTATGGTTTTAACAAATTAAAAAGTGAATAGTGTCAGGATTTGTGTTTTTATGTCATTTATAGGCAATAATCTTAATTATATTAGTTATCTGGAATTTTTTGTTTACAATACTTATTTAATTAAATGATATTATGTTTATGTGGACCTTGGATATTTACGTTTAGATTGTACATGTCCTGTTCTATTGATATATCAGTAATCTGTTGTCATATATTCATGTGTTACCCATGTTATATAATGAATTATTGATTTTAGAATTTCAGTATTTAATATAATAATTAATTACATTTTAATATATCTTTGTGTAACAAAACAGTTAAATATTAACGAAGCGCAAAAGAATATCATTAAAACATTTAAATTTTAAACACTCCTGACCATTTTAACAAGTCTACATAAACTTGAAGTTATCTTATTCCAATTTGGATAAGCTTAACAGCTTAAATATTTAAATTTTGATAATGTTAACAATAAATGTTATTCAATTTCGATACTTATTTTCTTAATTGTGTTAGTTAAGTAGTTAGTGATATTAAAATATTTGTTTTTTAAATTGAATTGATGTCATTCTCATGAAACATATTTTATTTGATCTTCTACAATGAACTCTCTTATAATAGACAAACTGAATCACCAAGCGTATCTCTTCTGAGTAATCATTTTTTTTTTATCCATATCCATTTGTTGTCTTTTTTCTTAATTCAGCTTTTAGTTCATCTATGACTAATGAAATTATCATGGTTGAATAATATTTCAAACTTTGTTTTACGATACGACGACGATTCATCCTATACTTCTTTGCAACTAGTTATTAATTTTTAAGTAGTAATAATATTACTTCTAATAATCACTATTATTACCAATGATTATCATATTATATTACTATGTACTAACACTGTACACCTTGTGCAGAAGCTAAAAGCAACACTAACAAAAAGCTAACTCTAAAAGCTTAGTGAGTGTCGTGTGGCCGCTAAATGCAAGTGTAAGTATGAGTGTTCAGTGCAAGTGACAAGTACTAAGCATCGTGTAAACCCGGCATTAAGGAACTCGGGGAGAGTATATAATACTCTGGGAAAATTGAAAATGTGGTAGATTGTGGTCTTCTCCAAAGACCAAATTTCAAAATAAGCAGTTATAAGTTCTCAGAATACCTCTAAAATGGCGCAATTGAACTGGCTCCCAAAATCAGACAGTTATTTTAGCTTTTACTTGACTTCCATAACCTTACTATTTTGTGTACCCATTGGTTACCAAAATATTGAAACGTAATTTGGGGATACTAAAGAATTATTAGATAAATTTTAATTATATAATTGGAAGACAATTATCTTAATTTTATTAAAAAAAATTAATCCTACACGCCAGTACATTTATAGTAAGTCATTATAATATAATATTAATACTTATAAAATAATAATAATACGTATCGTAAACTGTGTAGATGAAAATACTATTTAGATCACTAAATGTGATTTTCATTTTCACTAGTCACATAATGCTTATTTAAGACAATTATTAAAATTTAAGTTTCGCCGTATTTTAAAAACTTAGCTGAAATCAATTTTATAACTTTTTGGAGCTAATTGAACGATTATATTTAAATTTACCTGTTTTTAGCGATATTTATAAATCTGATGCTAAGACCTGTTTTTCTATTTATACATTTAAGTATAATGGTATTATGTATATATAAATTCACATAAAGGCATGGGAAATATTAAATACACTTTTTAACTTTGTACTTGATGAAAAATGAAATTCAATAATTGAAAATTTAACATTTATTGTCTATGGAAAAATAATTAATATACATATATATACATTAATTATCAAGAACTCAGTAAAGGTTAAACATACACACATCAGAAAATTAATAACAATAAAATTATTTTAGAAAGTAGTATATATTTTAATAGATAATTAAAAATAGTTATTTATTTAAATCAACATAATTTAAGTAATGCAATAGTTAGAACAATAATTATGGTTGATGACTTAATCTGGCATTCCTGTATAAAGATGCTAAAAATCAATATTAGGTAAATAATTGATATAGATTAATATTACATTTTACCCGTTTATAATTATTAATAAAAGTCCATATTTGTAGTATAAATTTGTTAATAAATGTCGAGGTATAATTACGATATAGGAAAGATATGGTAAAGTTACATTTTTAAAGAAAATGTTATATTTCATTCTAAAACTATGGTAACAATACAATAATGATGTATATTTTACATTTTTATTAAAAACCTTAACAAATATTATTTTCCAAACAACCTATTTATTGTGTTCAGATATTTTATCAAAGGTTAGTCTCATCATTTTGTACATAAAATATATTTAATTAATATTAAATGTAACTTAAAAATTAAACAGATTTGGATTGTTGCATAAATATGAATAAATAGAATAAATTAATAAATAAATAAAAAAACATTTTGATTATAAATTATAGAAAAATTACAAAAAATGAATTATTGATTTTAATAACTCCGTATTTTGAATATATTCTGGATCCCATCTAAATATAATTTAGGAATGGGCTTAAATTTAATAACAAACATTAAGACTTATACTTTAATATTTATAATAACACATGTTTTTTTTTCAAATTACAATTGTCACGACATAATAATAAAGAAATTAATTTTTTAAGTGCTATTAATTAGTTAGCATACTATAGACTATATAACCACAAAGTAAATAATAATATATATCATATAAAACTAGTATAGAATTATACAGGCATTAGTACTGATGAAATTTAATTAAATCGAATGGCTTTTTTGCATCATCTATAGGGTATCTATATCCTATGGGACGTGTCAATACTACTCCCATAGTGATCTAGTTACCTTAAAATGAACCCAAAAGTCTTCAGAAGTATTGAAATATTTAAACAACGTCTTGTGGGAGTGTGCGAACGATTATAGAACCCCGTAAGTAACATTCACGTCTTTAGTACGTTTAACATTCGCTAAAGAGGTTGATGTTACCAATCGGCGTCCATCATAAACAGGAAGCAGTTTGTAGATACAAAGTATTTTCGAGATTTTTTCAAGTTTATTGGTTTAGAAATATATACACATCTAGACAGTCCAATAATATTTACGATGATACGATAACAGACATTTGAATAGCATAAACATAACGGTCGACATTTCTAGCGCATACTGTCCCGTCATCTAAGCTTTAAGTGAATACATACATAGCTTTAACAACCTAAAACTTTGATGATCAGGAAAACGTGCGCCAGATTTCGTTAATATTAATGATCCAAAATACAAATCAATTTCAAACAAAAAAAATAAAAATAACAAAAAAACTAAAAAATAACACATAACAATAATACAACAGTCAACGATAGTATGCGAAGGAAAGCAATATACGTGTACGATGGCTCTCGAACCGATCAGTATGTAGTACGATTTCTAGTCACACGATCGCAATTAAGTAATGTACCTAGTAAATCATACTAACAACCGATCGATCGAAGATCTGATGAAAATTGAACATTTTATAGCACACAAATAGATAATATAAAGATAAATATGCGTACCGGGGTTATTGCTGTTTTCGGAAGTGACTTTGTTTTGTGTCTTAGCGACTGCGACGCTACGAAATACTTGCACGAAATAAACCTAAATCGGTGTGACAAGTTTAAGTAAAGCACCGCCTGCCATGCAGTTGGTAGTAATTACGGTGTTGTTCTGGTGCGCCCTCCTCATTGGTGCGATAGAACTCCTCCTAAAAATATACTCTTGAGAAAAATGAGCATTTTAGACCGGTTTCACGCGTTATGTGTACAATCTTAAAATATTTATATAAATAATATATTTAATACGATAATATTAAAACATATATAAATAGACTAACAAGTATACAATGTTGGGCGATAATAATGTAGATAATGCGATGATAGACGTTTTTGTTTTATATATAGATACTTTAAATTGTTTACGTTGTACCTTCGGGAAACAATACAGTGCTGGATAACTTGTGGCATATATAAATACAAAATAAATAACAAAAATTCTGTTCATTTAAATGTTAAAATTAGAAAACATAAGAGGGTTCAACGCTACATGCATTATATGTATAAACAGAGGAATAAAATATATTTAAAAAATAATATTCTTTAAATATTGTGTTTTATTGGATTCTGAATAGAATTTGAATAAAATAATAAGTAATATAATTATTTAAAATTATGGTAGACTGAGTTTTAAAAGATAAAAAAAATACGGTTTATTTCATTTATATTTACCTAATATTTTTTTTTTATGTATTGTGCCTAATACATTTTAAATTTCAAAAACATTTTCTTGATTTTGATACTATTTAAATAAATAAATTTATTAAATTAAAGTATTGGTCTAAGAGTTACTTTACATTTTATGCTTCTTTTTCTATTAAATGATATAATTTACAAAGTAGTAATGCAAATTTTTATTATTTATCAAAATATAATAAATATTTAAGATTAGGTTAACCTATTAGAACTTTTTCAATATTTTTGTTTAATTTATCATAAAAACAATGGATAAGTAATAAAATGCAAAACCTACTTCAGCATAAGACAAATAATTCACCCACTTTGTAAAATTATATTAATTAAAAACAATTAAGTTTTTTTTTCTATATATGATCAAATAATCTGTTGATCACAATAATATCTGATGACTAATGATTATTCCTAATGTTATACAATGTTGCAAAGATATTTTTGTATATATTTTATCCAAAAACAATTAAAACCCATTTATTTATTTTTCCAATACATATATAAACATATTTAGGTATATTAATTTTAGTACATTTTTTTTATTTAATGGGTTTTATTTATAAAAAAAACTAACGCATATACAATACATAGTATTTACAATTTAATCTCGATATTTTTTTTTTTGTTATTTATAATCGTATAAATAACATATTATAATGAACCTTACACATTGAAGTAAAAAATATAATCAATATAAAATAAGTAGAATCATAAAATCTATTTTTAACATAGATTAAATATACATTTAATAATTTTCTAATAAACTCTTTGTTATTCATTTTTACTTAACATTATCCTTTATATTTTAATCGTATTATAGGCTTGAAAATAAAAATTAATATTAATACTGTATTTATAAAAACCAAGTCTTGTTTGAGCTTACTATTTTGTATTAATCTTTACTTAAAATAATATGAATAATCATTAGTGAATAATGTATTTTTGTGACTTGCCGGTTGATTCAGTCAAGTCCTTTGAGTTGTATTTCACTGAAAAACTACCGGCGACGAGATCTGTGTGTTGAATTCAATGAATGATTGTGATTTGGTAGTGAAAAGATTCTTATATTAGAAAAAATGTATAAAATTTTATTGAATGAAGTTTGTTTAGTGAGTCAATGAATATTAAAATACAAGTTCTAAGAGTAATTAGAAATAAAATGACATATATAACAACTGTATATAGTAAAATACACTCGACTGATTTACCATATATTCGGTGGTGGCTAGCGCCTTAGGTGTAAAATGTCCATTCAGCTATAATCCCCACATAACTTACCCATACATCTAAATATATATATATATATATATATATATATATATATATATATATATATATATATATATATATATATATATATATATAGACTAATATACATAATAATAATAATGGGGGCGTTTATCACAATATTTTAAAATGTTTAAATAAAATAATATTAAAGTTTGAATAGTAGCTACATTTTAAACATACATTATAGGTAATAAAATTATAGCTACTGAAAACATACAATACTTACAATTTTAAAATAAAATGATTTATATCTAATTATTGACAAAGAGTATCATGAAATTTTCATTAAAACGCTAACAAAATCGTTGAAAATTAATTGCTGAATATATTGTTATTTGTTTACGCTTTATCATATACATTGCCTATTTGGTTTATTGTTGTGTACAATTTAATAATAAAAAACTATAAATATTTGAATACATTTCGTTTGATGTTCAATTATAGCTTCTAATTTAAATTACCTATACTATTCCGAAGATGTATGGAGTATATCCTTAGATTTACATATTTTTAAACTAATTAAAAGTTCTTAGTTTTTTTAACCTACGGAGTTACATATCCAGAGTCCATGTTAGCAATTTTTAATAGAAAATTCCACAGCTATATTATATATATTTATATGGAGTGATGTATTTGGTATTTTCATTATTTATATTTGTTATGTGAAGTTGAGAGCTTTAAATATTTAGGATCTTTTGTTCAAAAGGACGGGGGCTTTGACGTGGATGTAAAACATAGGATTAAGTGCGGGTGGATGAAATGGAGAGAAGCATCGGGCGTGTTATGCGATAAGAGAATTCCAATGAGGCTGAAAGGTAAATTTTATAAAAGTGTAGTGAGACCAACTATGCTGTATGGTTCAGAGTATTGGGCGGTTAACAGGAGAATAGAACAAAGTATGAGTGTCGCGGAAATGAGAATGCTTAGATGGTTGAGGTTGATAGTTGAGGTGTTGGTGTAGCGCCAATTGTGGACAAGATGAGAGAAAATAGGCTGAAATGGTTTGGGCATGTGATGAGGTGAGAGGAAACGAATGCAGTAAGAGTGGTTATGAAGATGGACGTTGAAGGGAAAAGAGGAAGAGGAAGACCAAAAAAGAGATGGTTGGAGACTTAGGAGAATGACATGAGGGCTGTCGGTGTGTGCAGAGGAGATGTGATTGACCGAGTAAAGTGGAGGTGTAGGACAAGGGTGGCTGACTCCAAATAGTTAGAAGGAAGGCGAGGCAAAAGAAGAAGAAGAAGATTATTTATATTTGTTAACGTTGTTTTTCTCGAATTTCGTCTAGAAAATGATAAATATCTCATTCCCATGACAACATATCTATAACCTAAACGGAACTAATTTCATGTTTCAAAATCAATGTAAATATTTAATAAAAATGTCAACATGATTTCTATCCTACTTTATGATAATCACATACACGTTTATCTTAAAAAGTTATTATCTCAATAATTTAAATATAATTATTCAATCTAGTTGATTTACAAAAGTAGCGTTATCAAGAAATTAATAAAAATAAAAACTTTGTAGCGATTTCAGTTGATTAGTAGTATAATACTAATCACGAATTAAGTTAACATGCGTAACTTGAAAATATACATCAGAATTTCTATGTTAAATTTAATTATCGAACTTAATTTGAATGACATAGCCCAATAACAGGGAATTGTAGTCATCAATCCTTACTAGAAAATGAAGATTGTTCGATTTTTGTCAGCCTGTACTGTTGTGAATGAACTAGAACACCTTATATTGTATAAGCTATTATAAAAATTGTGTGATTGATGTTTTTGTTAATTTTAAAATTTGCTTTTCCACCATTTTATTTCAATCGCGGGTATTAACGCATATTTGATAAAGTAGTAGTTATACCAAATTTTGAAAATTAAAAAACACAATTTTTTTTTAATTTTAGTTCACATTAATGATTTTTTTCATCATTGATCACATTTTAATTTGAGCATTAAGTTGAAAAAATACAAGCCCATACAAATTAATTACGTTACCACAATTGAATGCTTGAAAAAAAGTCCCCGGAAAAAAATTACACTATTATAACTATAAGTGTTTTTACCATAATGTATTACTGCATAGTCGGTATAGAACGGAATCGTGACTGTGTGGTGTATTGAAATATAACTACTAGAAAAATATAAAAATACATATTGCAGTGATGTTATTTAATATGGATTTATTTTATCATTACTAACAAAAAGTTATTTTCCATAGTTCATTATTTCTGTATTACAATAATCGTCGACCGTTTTTATATAGACGATTTTTCTTATACATAAATAAAACAAAAAAATTTTATAAAATTTAATTTTTTTTATTTCATAAAACCATAAAAAATAATTGTACATAATTATTTTAATAATTATTAAATTAAAAAATTATTTCTAACCAAAATGATTATTTTTTTTATCCTGTTTTAACTAGAAAAATAAATGGTCATCTTAGGTGCACAATACATACCTATTTCATAAAGTAAAAATATTATTTTTATAGCGTTTATTATTTCATAAAATACTAAGGTAGAAAGTAACAGGGACTTTGATTCAGTTTACCCTATGATCAGCGTACAATGATCCGATATCATGATATACACCGTTTACAGTATAAATTTAAATTTTATTGTACTCCATTAATTTTGGTTTAAAAATATTCTTAAAATTAATAAATCGAATAAAAACAAGTTTAAATATATTTTATGAAATGTTCAAATTTAAAATTGTCTGATTATAAAATTAAAATTAAAAAATTATCAATTATAGGATGTTTTTATGACAGATATTATGTGACAATGCTTTTCGATAATACTACTTATTTTATATTATCATTTTGTGGGCTTATTAACCACTTATATTCAATATGTTATAATGTATTTTTAGTAGTAATTTTATGAAAGCCCTTTAATATCATTAAAATTATTATACTTATATGTATTGTAGACGACACATAATTAAGAATAAAGTTGAAAATTAACTTTAGCTCATGGGTAATTAATAATCACTCGTCAATTTATGAAAAAGGAAATTTATTTGTGTTTGACGGTATCTATAACTTTTGGTATTTTTGTGTTATTTATTATTATATCAATTGTTAGAAGTTACATTTTGATTAAAATATATTATTGTTGGATTTGAAATTGATTATCCTGGTTGTTATCATCTTATAATCTTCATTTATTTTATTATTGCTTTAATTAAAGTTGTAAATAATTGATTGCGTTGATATTATTGTTAATTATTTTTATTTATTAATAATTTAAAATAATTTATCTTTATGTATTACTAAATATTATATCAAAAATATAATTTTGTGTAGATATATTTTTAATTTTAATTGTATATTATATTTTTATTATTAGCTGGTTAGTGAATCGTGTGAAATGTATTTATGTAAATAAAAATTATTCTTATGGTTAGTTTCTAAAATATTTTTTTCAGAAAACATCATTTTGGCTTCTCGGAAACATTTTTCATTTAATAAATGAACCGTAATACAATTATTATTTTCGATCATGTGGGAATTTTTCACAGGTGAATAGACAACATTTGTTTTTAATAGGACCCATTTCAATAACTAGTGATGGGAATAATCGAATGGTTTTTTCACTGGAATGATAAAATAATCGAACTATTTTCTCATCTTACTATCAATTTACTATAGTAAACTAATTAGTGAGTACTTTATAGTTATTAGTAGAGTTCGGAAGTTCATGCATTTGCATGTTTTTTATGAGTGTATCAAAAAGTTACTGAATGAGCTACAAATTTGAATCACCACCTGACGAGTTCAAAAATGAAATTTTAGTTTATTATTTATTATTATTATCGAATACTTTGAGGTATTTTACTTAAATGTGCATATTTTAAAATAAAATTGCATTTTATTGTATTTTCCTTGCGATATATTTTTTTTTTATAATGTTTATGAAAATGTCAGACTGAGTATATTTCAAAATATATTTGTTAGTAAACATGTCTATATGAAATAAAAACCTGTTTAAAATTATAGGTCGTACTAATAGTTTTATATTTTGCAATTACTGCTTTACATCCTGATATGCGATAAGCTGGTAATACTTCTGGCTAAATTTAATTTAATTAGGTAATTGACAATCGTTATATTCTTGAATACTTTGATAATAGATCCGAAGAACTATTATTTGGTGAAGCATTTAGAAAGGGTTTACGAGGGGTTTAAGCTACTGTCAAAAATTTCAAAAGTTATATCAGGAAAAGAAACAATAGATGTCCTTTCCAGAAGATCTCCAAATTAATGACTTCATACATTTCAAGTTTGCTCCAATTTCTTCTGTTGATGTAGAATGGAGCTTTTCTGTTTATAAAAATATGTTGGCTGATAATCGCCGTTCATTTGTATTGGAAAACCTATCAAAGTCACTTGTAAATTGTAATTCTTAAAGTAAATAAAACATAATATATCATATTAATTATCAATTAAATTGTGCATGTTTTCCTCATCTTTTAATTATTATTTTGGCCAAAAACAAAAATAACTTTAAGTTTTTTTTTTTTAAAAAAAAATGCATATTTAAGTGATTTTAACCGCATATTTTGATAGTTTTTAGTGTATGAACTTCCGGGCCCTAGTTATTAGTATAGTACATATGAATAATATAATACAATTAGGTAACAACATTCAGTTGATTATTTTTAATATAATCGAATTGATTCGATGATTCATATAATCGAATGATTGATTATTCAAATAATCAAATGATTCGATTATTCAAATAATCGAATGATTCGATTATTTCATTCCATTATTCCCATCACTATTAATAACAGTTACTGTTATTACGTCGTACTACGTCTGGCCACATCCTTATTTTTTTCTTATGGAAATTGACTAATACCTGCCTTTTATCCAACACAAAAAGCCCTGTGTAAATACATAAAGCCCAACAACTAGGAGCGGATTATGATCATAATCATAAAGTGGCTATTATTTTTGATGAGGCCCTTTTACCCAAAACAATTATATTTTTTTATTCGGATTTAGAAATTTGTATTAAATATCAATTAAAATAAGTTTACTGTATTTGTACATTGTAACACGGTCACTGTTTATTAATAAAATAGTAGTTTATAAATGTTGGCTAAAGATTATGAAACACATTGTAGTCCTCTTTCAACTCCTGGCTATAGCCATCTCTAGCCAAACTCTAGCATCCTTTTGAATAAGCCCTACTGACAACTATTTATGAAGTATAAGACCTTTTATTTATTTAGAAATTGAAAAAATATTGCTCATTAACGCTTGTTACAACATTAAGACAATTTTGAAGATTACATTTCTATAAAGCTATCAAAAACTGTCCAGAATAACGGCAGTTATTCTGAAAATTCTTGTACTTCTCATATCTTGTCTGAAAATTATATCTTTATGGCCAATACTTTGGGTTTTTTCTGTAATAAAACAATTTTCGTTTTAGTATAATCACCATGTGGCCTAATGTGTTGGTCCTTCCGGCTTAATCTCAAAAATATCTAATAGTTATAGAATTTAATTTAATTATAGGGGTTCTTATATGGTGCCTACCAATCTATCTAAATTTTATTATTGGTTCTAAAATGTAATTTTAGATTCCAAGATATTGAATTATGTGGAGTTTTATTTTTGAAATTGTTTTATTTATTCGGTGAAAATTTACCAAAATATAATTTATTAAAATAATGTAATTTAAAATCATTTAATTTTGTCAGGAACTCGAAAATTTTTATACAATTTACATTATTATGAAATATATTAACAGAGTCGCGCCCAAAGTAAAAAAAAAAAACATTTATGATGTGTTTTCGACGATTTCGCCGACAAACTATAAAAATATGATAATATTTTTTAAATTTTTTGCAAACATTATTGGCTACAAAATTACCGACCGTGTAACGGTAAATTTCAAAGAATGTTTACCAATAATATCGTTGACATTGTATCGGAACTGTCAGACCATCGACATGAGTGAACGTGTTATTACAACGTATTACATATTTTATTTATAACTTCCAATTTTTTATATTTTGGTGACATAGTATTATTTTGAGTCAATCAAGAGGTTTAACGTAATTAATGTGAATCTGTTTGTTTTAATAATTAAAATTTATTATATTCTAATTGAATTCATTAAATATCTTTATAATATATTTGATTTATGTATTTGGTATTTTGTACCTACAAAAAACGAAATAGAATTAACTAAAAAAAAACATTTGTTTATAATATAATAATTGATTTATACTATGAATGGCCAATATAATGAGATGAAACGTAGTCAAATTATAAAAATAAGTATAAAAAAATTACATTTTCGAATCACAATTGGTAAAGGATAAATGTTTAATAAATATGTTCACTGGTTCACTGGTCTGGACGTGCATGTTTTTAATTTTGTCGGAAATACTCGGACGCATTTTTCGACAACAATGTTTAGATTGTGATATAAATTGTTTATACGTTTCTAAAAATGTATTTAATTTTGATTACTTTCAGATTGGTTTTAAAGGATTCAACATCAGTAAAGATAAATTAAATGCTAGTGCTGAATTCGAATTCAACAATCAAAAATATACGTTAAGACACGGATCGGTGGTCATTGCCGCAATTACATCGTGTACGAACACGAGCAATCCCAGCGTTATGCTCGGAGCTGGTAAACAATGAACAATATAAATACGTTTTGTTACTATTGATATTTAATTGTTTTACGTGTTTCTTTATTATTTTACTAGGTCTATTGGCTAAAAACGCCGTCGAATCTGGTCTGTCTGTTGCTCCGTATATTAAGACTAGTCTTTCGCCCGGCTCTGGAGTGGTCACCTATTATTTAAGAGAGAGTGGTGTTACACCAGCTTTGACACAACTTGGTTTTGATACTGTCGGATTCGGTTGTATGACTTGTATCGGAAATTCTGGGCCGTTGCCCGAGTCTATCGTGAACGCTATCGAGTCGGTTAGTTATAACTATAGATACTAGTCGAATATATTATTAGAATTTGTTTGCCTTAATGTTTTACTAAATTATTAAATTGAAATACCCCCAAAATCTATGCTAAAACCATAGTGAATACATTTTTCCTAAGTTCGTTATTTTAATTGTACTTCTTTATTATCTATATTTTTAAATCTGAATTTTGCTCGCATTCATACATTTATACGGAAAATGTGTATTGTTGTACTGGAGTAAAATCTCAGTTGATTTATTATCTTCATTACCCCCCTTAAATAATTATAAAAACTAAAATTACTAAATGCTATTCTATAATTTTAATATTATATTTAGAATGATCTCGTCTGTTGCGGGGTTTTGTCGGGCAACAGGAACTTTGAAGGCCGTATTCATCCGAATACACGTGCCAACTATTTAGCTTCACCATTATTAGTGATTGCGTATGCCATTGCTGGACGTATTGACATTGACTTTGAAACAGAACCGATAGGTAAGCAAATTTTATTTTCGTATTGTTTTAATGGAAATGTGATATTTAATCGTGAACAATAATGATGCATTCTTGCAAAACACCATTTGCTTCAAGTAGGAGTTTAAAGAAACAGTTAACAACTATTTCTTTTTAGTTAACAACTAGTTAAACCATGTCCAATTTAATGTGCGTTTTTAATAATAACAAAATGATCATTGATTTGCTTGAAGAAGAGGAGGAAGAAGATAATTATTATTTTATTTTACATTAATATGAATATGTGTATAATATTAAGGTATATTTATACTTTACCGGACACCCTTTTTTTTTTACCTTTTTTTTTTTGAATTAATGTAGTTTGGTATACTAAAGACGATAGTGAAGTCAGAATTTGGGGCTCGAACTTAGTTTTCAAGTTACAGGTCTCTGAAGTTATACGTTTTTTTTACTATTTTCTTAAATACGTAATTTAATAATTATTAATTTCAATTTTATTTATGGTGCAGTGGTCTTACAAACGCTTGTGGCACACAACACATCGAGTTCACCTCCGACACATTCGTAATAAATTTTTGCAATATTTTATTAGTTTGTCGTTTAGGTCTGACCACTCTTTAAGGTCGAATAAATTTACTTGTTTTTCAGCTGCCATAGTTCACGTTACCTTTAGTGTATTTGCGTAAGTAGAGAAAAACAAAATCACCGATAATATTTTGTACATGGTAATCGAAATCTATGGTATAATATGTCAGATGTGCAATATATGTTTGATAAATTTTATGGTATAATAATGGAATAATAAACCTAATAAAATGTGTTGTTTATATAATTATTTTAGTTTTCGTGATTTACTCGCGTAGCGAGGTTTTAGGTTCACATACAAAGCATAATCCCATCAGCAGCAGTATCAAGGTTTGCTCAAAAACTAGGTTAGGCTTAGACTATAATTCCCCTTGGGGCGAAGCCCCATCCGGCACGAAAAGTGACACAAAGTGTCACTCGAGTTTGTGAGTGGAGCCGGCAGGCGTAGCGAGCGAAGTCCTAAAATTTTAAAAATTAAAGTTTCGCTCGGTTTAGATAAGAAAGAATAGATTAGAAGATAAAATATGAAAGATATTTTTGATTTGCGATTACATGACCTGTACAATGTAACATATGTATATATATGTAATGTAAAACATAACATGTTCCTATATAAAATAACCAAAAACGTGTCGTAAAAAAATGCAAAATTTCATGTGCACCTGACGGGAATTGAACCGTGTTCGGCGCATTACAAACCTACGCTTTAAACCATCGAGCTATGCAACCTATTAGAAATTTATGGATAAAATTAACATTTAAAAAACAATTACAAAAATCGCTAACTTCAAACAGTTATAACTTCCAAATTAAGTCCGAGCCCCAAATTTGGATTTCACCAACATTTTTTTCGTACAAAAATGAATAAGTCCAAAAAAAAAAATGGCCAAAAAAAAGGGTGTCCGGTAAAGTATAAAAGTTCCAATATTAAATACGATAACGAGTTAACCGATAATTATTATTATTATTAATTCAACAGCCAATTTCTTTCCAAATATCATCTTTTAGAATTATATCTTTGTGCTTTAAATCAGCACTGTCGTATAAAACCTCTAAAAGTATTTCCTCATGTTCCGGCAAAAACACAATTTTTGACATTATTATAATACTAAAATATTATTATATGTTCGATATTATAATTATTATTCAATACTACAATAATTATTATAATTCAATACTAGAAATATTTGTTAAATTATGGTAGTTTATAATATATACTATATACTATTATCAGCGACTGAAAAGTTTTAACACTATTTTCGACTAGAGTCGCCGGCGGCTGTCGCGATACACTGCTCTCGTCGCGGTACAGCCGCCGGCCGCGGCGGCTCAAGTTCAGTCGCGAACCGCAGCCGCGCATTGGAAACCAGTCTATAGGCACTACGTGTAAACACTGTTCATGTAAAAGCCGCGGCAATCGGCCGCCGCGACTAGCCGCGCCTTGGAAACCGTACCTTTAGGAAATACTTCAAAATGAGAAGGAAAGGACAAAGCGTCTATCTTATCACTTTTAAATTAAGTGGGAAACATTTTTTTACAATAAGATAAGCCTTTAATGAATTACAATATAAGTTTCGTACCGCGTTTTAATTATTTTCGCAACATGTATTTTCGCAACACCTATATAGTTTACCCATAGCTTTTATAAAATTAATTTCCTAGTAATCAATCATGCATCATACTAGTACCCGGGTTTTAAATTTTTAAAAAATTCCCATTTATTTTATGGAAAATTAGAATTGTTACCTCTAAGTAACTAAATTAATGTTTTAGATATGACCATTTCCACTTATTTTTTGTCTTCAATAATGTTTTTGTTATGAGCGCATAAATTATTATAATAAAAATGTATCAAAATATAGTTGTTTTTCAAATGTTTTAATAATAGTATTGAAATAAATATTTAAACTCACAACTCAACTCCTAATTATATTATAATTCTACAATTTTTTAAATATTAGTTTAATAAACACAAATATAGTTGGGTACTGATTACGTTTAAATTAATTTTAAGGTACTGATAAAAATGGTAAGCCTGTATTTTTAAAGAATATTTGGCCATCAAGATCACAAATCCAAACTGTTGAAAAGCAAACAGTTATTCCTGCTATGTTCCGAGATGTCTATGCTCGCATAGAAAATGGTTCTAATGCTTGGCAATGTTTGCAAGCTCCAGATGGTCAACTATACCCATGGGATGCATCGTCAACTTACATAAAAAACCCACCGTTTTTCAGCGGAATGACAAAAGTAAACTTATTAAATAAATGTTTGATTTTATTACTTAAACAATAATGTAAATATTTTTATAATTTTGTAGACATTACCTGGGGTTCGATCTGTAAAAGGTGCACATGTATTACTATTTCTTGGTGATTCTGTTACAACTGATCACATCAGTCCTGCTGGTAGTATTGCAAGGAATAGCGCTGCAGCTCGTTATTTAGCTTCAAAAAAGTAATCAGCAATATTTCATTACATTTAATAATTTAAATTTAAAAATTATATTATTTCGTAGCATTACACCGAAAGATTTTAATTCATATGGCTCAAGACGTGGAAATGATGATATCATGGCTAGAGGGACCTTTGCAAATATACGATTAGTAAATAAACTAGTCAAGAACACTGGACCAAAAACATTACACATTCCAAGTGGACAAGAGGTTATTTATATTTGTTAAATATTTTTCATTATAATATACTTAAAATTATTATTTTCATTATTTTAGTTGGATGTCTTTGATGCTGCTCAACTTTATGCTAAGGAGGGAAGATCACTCATTGCAATTGTTGGCAAAGATTATGGATCAGGTTCATCAAGAGACTGGGCAGCTAAAGGGCCATTTTTATTAGTAATACTTTTTATGATTAAACTATTATTTATTTAAATTGTAGTCTTGAAACAATCCATACATTTTGTTTTCAGGGAATTAAAGCCGTAATTGCTGAGTCTTATGAACGTATTCATCGTTCTAACTTGGTCGGTATGGGTATAATTCCATTGCAATTCCGTCAAGGAGAAAATGCTGAAACTTTAAAACTTACTGGTCATGAAATATTTGACATAGATATTCCGCAAGACTGTAAACCGTTGCAAGAAATTCAAGTGAAAGTAAGTAAAAGAAAAAGTTTTTTTTTTTTATGTAGTATATGTTTGAGAGTAATTTTAGTAAGAAAGAAATTCTATTTTTTTTTTTTTTTTATATTCTATTACATTTAATTCTATTTTTCAGACTAATACAGGCATTGTATTCAGTGCAATCTTGCGTTTTGACACTGAAGTAGATATCCTGTATCATAAGCATGGAGGAATATTGAACTATATGATCAGAAAAATGCTAGATTAAAATATGGGCACATTAATATATTATATGGGTATAATATAAAGTGGTCCATGACATATTTTGTTATTTATAATTATATATATTTTATTAATCAAGTATAGATGATGCATTTTATACTTTTATTCAAACAAATCAAATTTATGTGTTATCAAAATAATGAAAATTAATATTTTATTAATATCTGACGAATAATTTATAATGCATGTTGAATGATTTAAAACAAAGTACTGAAATTTTTTGTGAATTTTATGACCTAATAAAATACTGATTGTATAAAATATTATAATACAAAATATATACATATATGTAATTTTTGTTAGTTTTTTGCTGAAAAAATGTTACAACTGTATTTTGATTTATTTTTTATTGGTTAGAATGGTACATGGTCTAACTTGAATAAACTTCATACTTGAATAAAACTTGTATAATTATAATTATAATTACTTGTATAATTTATGATTTTATGGGTACTTAATTGAAAATGTATTTTAAAAGATTTTGGAAATCTAAATTGGTAATCCTTTACATACAATTGAAAGTTTGAAAACAATTTGTAACACTTTCAATCAAGATGATTAATTTTGTATTTTAAATGTACCACAATTTACTATGTATTTTAAAAGATAGTAAATTGTGGTACATCTAAAATACAAAATTAATCATCTTGATTGAAAGTGTTACAAATTGTTTTCAAACTTTCAATTGTATGTAAAGGATTACCAATTTAGATTTCCAGTTTAGGATTCCAATTAAGCCTTAAACTGTGTTATACGAAGTGAATGATCTCTTAATACAGACCGATTTTATTTTACAATATTGAATACTGACATTATGTGTATATCTATGTATATTTATACTAGATTATAGAGCATATATATATATATATATATATATATATATATATATATATATATATATATATATATATATATATATATATATGCTCTATAAATCTAGTAAAAAAATGTCTATGCAATGAAATTATAGAAGAAATAGTAGCAGGAATACTTTTAATAGCTTTAATTTGTGTTAAGCCAGAATTTTTTTTTCACAATTTCACCAAACTTTTAACTAAAGTTATGTCAGCAAATAAGATTGCCGAGCAAATGTATTTCGCATATCGGCCTTAGCCTTGGTGTACTGTGTCGCGGAATATAGCGCCCCCATCTGGGAGAGAAGTGTACTGCAATAAAGGTTTACACTTAGCTAAATAATACTATGAGAATCATTACATGCTATGTCCGGGCTACCTACCTGCAGTGGCTTTCAGTCCTTTCGAGTATAGCTCTAAGACATATCACAATCGTTAAATTGTTACAGAAAATCAATAGATCAGTGAGTTTCCCTGTACACAACGACATAAATAATACACCCACTAAAAGATCAAGATCAAGGTTCCCAATTTGGTCAATATAAAATAGCTTTGACACAATGGAGAATATGTGAAAACAATGCTGGGAAGAAGGTAATGCAAAAAATAGATACCTGATAAGTGACCCTATTCAAAGTGTTCCAGGGTTTGACTGCCCAAGAAGCATATGGATCAACCTAAACAGAATACGAACGGAGCAGGGTATTTGTAACTACCTTCTACATAAATAGAAAATAAAATTTTCCCTTTTGTGACTGTGGACTAAGACAAACCATCAGACATACTGTGGAGGAATGCCCTCAAACTAGATACAAGGGAGGAATTGAGGGACTTCACAAGGACGATGACGAAGCAATGGATTGGTTGTTTAAGACTCACATTCGCCTTAAAATATATTATGAGCTTTTATTATTATTCTTTGTTTTTGTTAAATTTATTAGTATATTTTAAATTTATCTACTTAGTTATTGTTATTTTGTTACTTTAATGTTTATTTAGTTTTATTTTTCCCCAATAAACCTACGCCATATGAAAGAAAAAGAAAAAAAGTAATATCAAAGATAAAAAAATAAATATTTGTAGAGAATTTGATTGTTTAATAAATAAAAGGTTTAAATACCAACTAAAATATGATAATTTACACTCAAGAAAAAGTATTATTGGAATCACTAAAAAGTAAAAACAAAATCCTTAGAAAAATATTTAAAAAATGTAAAATCACTTGTGTATAAGTTAATTTCTTACAACAAATTTTATTTCCTAATTGTAAATCATTATTACAATATTAAATAAGATAAGTAATATTATGATAAATACTAGTAACAGTTATACACATACATTACATAGTATATTTTACATACAAGATTAATTTTTTTTTAATAAAAAAATAATATTCATTAAAAAATTTGTATATCAGTAGCTCACCATATAATTTATCAGTTTGGTGAGGTATTAGTTATATATTTACATTTTACAATTGTATTGTTTTAGTTTATGTTACAATAATGACAATTAAAAAAATATACACATTCAATGACACAACTAAAAATGAATATTATAATTAAAAAAAAAAAGATAAATTTAAAAAGTTCATATCAAATAAATATAATTTACTTGACTAAGACTAAACTTTATATTATACAGTATATTTAGTTAAACTATAAAAATATAAAAATCACTATTCTTCTTCATTTAAAACCTTTTTAATATTCTCTATAAGATTATTCTTAGTTGGTAGTAAAGTAGTATCTTGATTTTCACCAAACTGAGCTTTTAGTATCTGCATTGATGTATTGTAATTTTGCAGATTCTCTTGCTTATCAAATAATTCTTCGCATCTTGTAAAATAAAATGAAGTTAATTAATTAAGTTATAAATTAAACTATATTAATATTGTAAGAGTATTAACCAAAAACAATTGTAATTTTTAATTTAAAATAAAAATTAATTTAACAATTTGTTATATATCTATATAATTTAATTATGTACACTGAATATATTTAAAAAACAATAGTTTATTTAACAAACTTTATTCTTACTTCAACTTATAGTTATCTAACTCTTTAGTTAACATTGTCATTTTAATTAATAAATCTTTTAAAATAATACGTGTTTTGGTTTTATTTTCATAATCAATTAACTTCAATGGTTCTATTATTTCTTCCATTAAAACTTTAACAGCATCTGCAAAGTGAAAAAAAAAATGACATTAATACTCATACATTTTATATTATAGGAAGATTACATAAATCAAATAGATTAATAAATTAATTTAATAATTCTCTAGAACTCTTGAGGTTTTATAACATATATTTATTTGGATAGTTTTGAGCAAGGGCGGATCTAGCATTTATTTACAGTTGAGACACATATAAGAAATTATATAATATAGCTGATTTAGGAATTTCATTGGAGATGCTTAGATCTTTTTCCCAAAAATAATGTAATGATATTGTAACAGTAAACATTTATTTTTCTTATCTATTACTTTTAGTCTTTCTAAATATACTTAATTTTAATTTTATTTTTTTCTAACGGGGTTGGTACTTTTCTCAATGCACCCTTTGGATTTGACCAAAGTTCTGAAAATAATTTTGAACCACAAAATTAGTTTAGTATTTGGACCCAAAGAGTAAATCAGGTAGTTTTTATTTTAAAAAAACATAAATTTACAATTTTTACTATAGTTATCTTTGTTAAACAGTTGTTTTAACATTAAGTAAAAATATACAACCATACATATTAAAGTAGTTCAATCTAACCAACTTACTTAAATCAGTTTCATCCATTCGTTTAAAATTTTTAATAACAACTTTGGATGCTACACTAGTAAATAATGACATAATTTCTTCATCCAAATCATTAAATGTAGTTGTGTTATCTAAACCAATTATAATTTTAAATAACTTTTTTTTAAATATTAAAATTAAAATTAACATACTGAGCATTTCAAGTACTTCACATTTTTTTTCCAAGTTTTCTTTTTCTATTTTGAATTCGCTTATTAATTTTATTTCTTCGGTAAGAGCAGCTAATTGTTCTTTAAGTAAATAAAATTCTTCCTTAAAAACATTTTTTTGTTCATTAATATTTGAATTTATTTTTTTTTCAGCTACTTGAAACGTGTATTTTGCTTCTAAACTGCTTAAATATTTGTCATATTCAAATCGAAGTTTAGTAGTCTTATCAACACGCATTCTACTACCAGTAGTACTTAAATTTGGCATACTACCATTCCTTTCAAGTGTAATATTTGAATTTAATTCTATAACAAAATAAATAATAATTTATTTATACTTTTACATGGGTTGGACTAATATAAATTTTGTTCGTTACTTTTAAGTCCACCAGAAATTTCATTATCTTTAGTAGTAAGGTTACTTTTGGATCGTTGACCTGCATTAGGTATTAAATTTGAATTACTATTGGAACGGTTAGAATTAGCAAGACTCTTTGAATTAGAATTTTTATTGGTACTGAGAATGCTGTGAGAGGTATGTTTTTTATTTGCTGAAGGAGTCTTAAATGGTTTCTGAAATTTGTGTTCGTCCATCCTGAAACATCAGATTTTTGTTCATTAAATATCACAATGAATATGATAATATTTTATTATACAAAAGGAATTTATTTTAATGATAATCACTTTATTTAGAAATAAAATAAATAACACAATTTTAAAGCTGAACAAATTAGGAAAAATTTATCTTTAAAAAATGATTACGAAAAAAAAAAATTGATTTTATCATTTCCTCAGTAGTCAAGAAGAATTCCTTTCAGTGTTCCAATCTCGATAACGGTTACTCCATTTCCTCAAGTATCACTGAACATTTCAAGTTCCGAGTTTAGAGGTAAAGATTTCGGATAAAGCACTTAAATACGGAACGTAAAAATTGGCGGGAATTTAGTGCTTATCAACACAGAAAAATATAATTTATACTTCATATAAGTATGTTATATACAGAGCGATTCTCTTATATAATCAAGACAAAATTAAAATAAATAATTTCCTACCGGAAAAAATTCGTTGATTGGTAACTGTGTAATTTAAAGGTTTTTTTTTTTTTTTGTTAATTTGTTAATTTCCGATTTACCTTTCTCTTCTCTAGGACACTAAAATCTTATAAATTGTTTCCTATAAGAATCAACATGTGAGTTGGTATATATTCCTACACGTATTTAGCATGTGATTCACGACCAAAGCTGAAGTAAGACACACTTTTCTGCTCAGGTATCTCTTGGCAAAATAATTGTGAAGAAATTTAAAATTATAAACATTTCTTGAAACAATTATCAACACAATACACTTTTACTTTAAATCTTCGGGGAAAATTTGTGAAATTTGTCCTTAAAGTTGCAATCGATTATTATTGAAGCTAGTTCATGTACGGTGGATATTAAACATTCATAATTTTATAATTGCACTTGAAATTTCCCAATTTCCATTTCCTGTTCAATACTTCATTGTACATAGGTGGATCACATAAAATCGCCAGTTATTTTCATCACCTACCTAAGGCTTCATCACGTTAAGATAGCATTTCAATGTTTGAAACGTTCTGTTTCTGGGTACCAATCGGTTCGTTTCATATAACTCAGTTAGATAGGTCTATCGTGATTTTTGATTATTTTTAGCATAGTCAATTTTGATCGTTTACATAATAATATGTGCAATCACACTGTAGGCTCATCACCACGTTTGGTCGGTATGATGTGATAACATGTAGTAGTGGTGCCACTGAATTCTAAAATTCCCGTACTACTCCAGAATATACTGGGACAGTTCAACGGACAATATTTTCACCGCAGTCGTTAACAATGTTCGTGATATTGAAATGTTCCCACTGCTCCTGTAGATATCAGGAAAGGTTCCGTGTTCAAACGACATGGTCTATAGATCGAAACATTTAAATCGAATTAAATACTTACATCCCGTTTGGTGGTCCAACGGTTGAACTATTTTAAACGTTGCTGTCCTACTGGTGTTTTTTTTTTTTTACCACACATTCGACTATGTAATAATCAAAGTTACGAGTGTGAAATCTCGGAAATACATCGTTACAACATGGATCACGAAACCATAAAAGTCGAAGTATTGAATGAAGACGAACACTTTTCAATCAAGAATATCTTGACCGAGAGTACGATCAGTCATGACTCTACGGTGAGAAGTGTCTGCATCATAATGAAATGCTTTTTAAATCATATTATTGTATACACATATATTGGTTATATACTAGACATTGTATTCTATATATTTTCTGGGATCTGGTCCAAGAAAAATTAACGTGTTCGAATAATAAAATCTGATAAAAAGTTTCAGTTATAACTGTGTAGTCTTGTGCTGCTCGATATGAAACAATATAATAAGAGCGTATTTAGCACAGTCATTTTTGAATAACCCCAGTAGTATCCCTTAGTTTAATAGAAATTTTGAAAAATATTTATTTCCATTTAACACCTACAGGCTTTACATTCATATTTATTTTGAGATTCATTTCAATTATTAATTCATCATCCACATATCCAACAGGTATCTGTGGAATAAATATCTTGTTATTTTCATCAAGTTTTTTTTACTGCATTTAAAATATGTTATTGCCATTTTTAGAGCTATATTTGTGTACATATTAGATTATTTTCATATTATTATCTTAAGTCTATAGAATTTATTCTGATGCATAAAAATATTAAGTTGTAACATTTTACTTAACATTTTAGGAAAAAGGTATTTAATATGTATTATTTATAATACTTGTGTTATTGACTAGTAATTTTAAAATATAATTTTAAGTTCTGCATATTAAATATCAAAAACACTGTTTATAATTACACCTATAATTTTAATTATCTAGGTAACTTGTGGTAGTTGTAACAAGCAAATGAGCTATGGCGAGTATGAAGTTGAACACCGTAAAAGTCATTATTACCTTTGTTGGATAGATGGCTTAGAGGACAAAATTGTAAGGTTTTAATTTGAATATTAACATTCTTTTAGTCTAAATCATTTTAAGTATTAATATATTTGGTTTAGGATTTCACAGACACATCACAAGTTCAAACAATATTAAAAAAACATTTTGATAAATTTCAAACTAAGTCAAAATTTGTATGTGAATGCTGTAATGATATAACATTAACTATTGCTGGATTTTCCAGACATCTAAAAAAATGTGTAAAAAATGTAAGTATAAATTTTAAGATTTATTATTAATTTATTTTGTATAGTATAAACATTGGTTATAGAATAGATTGTTATAAATTAGATTAATAGATTACATCTATTCTATAATTAATGGTATAAATAATAACACTTGTTCAAGTATCATTATAGGTACCCATACTTGTGCCTATTATTTGTTTAAACATTTAATATTGATATTTATTTGTCATTTGTTTGTTTTAGTTGATGTTAAGTGAAAATTATATAAATCAGGAAGATTCTATACCACTGATTACTTATTCTAATGATTCTATAGTAAGTGAATGATTTGTCCATACATGATATGAGATATTGATAATTTGTGTAGTAATTATTTACAAATAATAGTATACATTATTTTTTAATTTAAAGTATTTTAAACTTTGTATCTATACCTTCACCCAATCATAATTGGTAATTTAATGTCTGCCCGACTATAGTTGGGAAGATAAGGAACGCCTGATCATAGCCGTTGAGATGAGGATTGCCTGAATATGGTAATTTACATAAGAAATATATGAATAAAAAGTGCCTTTATTTGGATATTGTGGAATTTTATTTTCCCATGTTATACTGTTTATATACACTTAATAATTGACAAGTTTGAGATTGAACTTTATAGTTTCAGAGTGCTTTACTCCTTTTAAGTGTTTCTTTTTTTAGTTATTTATTAATATGAATATAATGAAAGTCGGTCAAACATTTATTTGTATTTTGATTTTCATAAAAATCGTAGAAAAGTACAAAAATACATTTTTTGTAATTTTTTCAATATCTGATTGTTGAACTTTAAATGTAGCTTGGCAAAAATATTCTCACAAATTAATTTTGTAACAATCATAAATCAATTACTTATTATAAGGTACCTATTCAAAATTTAATAACATTTCTAAGTTATGACAACTAAGTTGTTATCACTGGTCGGCTGTTCCTTATCTTAACGACCATGGCCGGGTGTACATTATGTTACCGATCATGGTCGGGCATTGAGACACAGTTTATTTTAAAATTATGTTAAGTTGTGCCAATATCTATTTTTATGTAGAACATATATATTATTTCTCAAAGAAAATATTTTGACTTATTTTAGAATAATGTCATTATGATATATCCTATTGTATATTTTCACTTAAATTAAATAATTTCATTTATAATTAGGTGTCATGTGGACGTTGCAAGGAAAGTATGAAATATGCAGAATACATAAATGAACATAGATATAAACACTATAATTTATGTTGGTTAGATGGTGAAGAAAATTTGGTATGCTATTTATAATTTGATGTTTATGATTTCAGAAACAAAATTAATCATTGGATTATTTTGTTTATTTAGGATTATTCAAATGAGAAAAAAATAACTGCATTACTCAGAGACATTTTACCAAAACTTACTGAAAATGTAAAAAATAATTATTTTATTTGTGAATGGTGTAGAGAAAAGAGAAAAAGTTTATTAGGATTTGTTTCTCATGTGAAGAAATGTGCCAAAGAACAAAATGTAATTAAGATTTTAATAATTCATTTTGAATATTTTTATTTCACAAAGAAATTTGTATTCCTAATTTAAATTACATTGATATTGCTTTAAAAATATTTTTTAATACTCATACATTTACTTTTCTGTATCAAAATAATTTGTTTTGAAAGAAATCTATTATGATCAGAAAAAAAAAAATTCAAGTTACTTAAATCACTAATTTCATTTTCGATGAATTGTATTTTATGAATAATCATAATTTTTTGATATAACTTAATATTTTATGTTTAAAAAAAAAATTAATAAATTAGTTTAATCAATGATTATTGAAATTTCACTAGTCATATATTTTATGAAAATTAGATTTTAGTAAAAATGTTTATTATTCATATGTTTTTATGTTTTTAGTGTAAAACACTGATTATTTTTGTTTGTTTATCTAATAAAAAAAAGTATAACTAAAGATGTTTTTACACTCAGTGCATAGAAACATATGATTAGTATACGTTTTTATTAATGTCTCAGTTTCATATAATATGTGCCTCGTGATGTTTCTGCAATCATCGATTCAGTTATACTTTTAAGCTATGTTCACATGAACGCACATTCGTCGTTCAGATGGATGCGTGTCACACGCATTGTACGGGAATGTTCTAGTCAAAAACTATATTAATAATTATAATAATATATACATTTTGTTAACAAATAATTAATTAGTATGAAAAACTTTTTTTTAGGTTGTAATACTACAACATTCAGACCTTGATATGTCTGATTCACTTGAGGCTATAGATAAAGACTCTAAATATGATTCAGATTCCTTAGTATGCATATGTTTAAAGACTAAATTAAATTTTATCATTATTAATTATTATATATTTTCCATATATTTTAAGGTAACTTGTGGTTTATGTAACAATACTATGCCGCATAAAGAATATACAGAAAATCATAAAATAACTCATTATAATTTATGCTGGATAAATGGTGATGAAAAATTAGTAAGTTAATTGAAATTGTGTTAGTATGAAATGAATGGTTAGTGATTTAAATTATTATTAAAGTATTCAATTAAATAACATATTTTATTTTAAAACTTTTAATAGTTTTAGATTATAAAACAATTTTAAATATTTTATTTGGTTTTTAGGATCTTGATGATGTATCCATAACACAACCTTTGTTACGACAAACTTTACCTAAAGATGCAGCTCGTGAAAAGAAAGTAAAATTTGTTTGTGAATGGTGTCAAGTAGAAAAAAAAAGTGTACCTGGTTTTGCTAGCCATTTAAAACAGTGTCAATTAAGACCGGTAAAGTTATACAGGTTTCCACTGAAATCAATAAATATAATAAACCTTATAATTTTTATTAGGATAAATTGAATTTAATAAATGATTCTGAAAGTAATAATGCCTTAAGTAAAAAATCAGAATTAGAAGTAACAAATACATCATTGGTAAGTTTATCTTATTTATAGCTTAATTACAATTCTAAAGTATACATTTTAAGGTAACTTGTGGACGATGTAACAAAGAAATGACTTATATAGAATATTGTTCCAAACATTGTTCTAAACATAACAATTTATGCTGGATTATTGGAGAGGATAAACCTGTAAGTAAAAATGTGATTTTGTTAAATCATTACAATAAATAATGTTCTTATGTTTTATATTATCTAGGATTTAGAAAACTATGATGTTGTACTGGCAAAATTGAAACAATTTGTCCCTTTTAGTGTTGTTCGTTCACGATCAGTGAAATTGACTTGTGAAGATTGTAAAAGTGTTAAAAAAAGCATTGCAGGTTTTGCTAGTCATGTAATATTTTGTAATAAAACTGATAATGTGAGTAATAGTATTTATTATTTTTGTTTTATTTATTCATAATTATATGCTAGTGATAATATACTATTATTTAATTTATCTTTGTATATATTTTTTTTCGGTCTGTGTATGTCACTGAACTTTTAAATGGCTTGTCTATTTTTATTTATGGAAAGTTGTGTATGCGATTAAGTTGATTTGAGAATAATTTAGATTTTCAGTTTGATCCAATAGAAAATATTTTTCTTTTATACGAAACAGGTTAATAGAATTATATTTTAACAGGACTAACAAATCTGCTAATATTTATATATATTTTTTTTATTAATCTGTTGCAACTCAGTTAATTTGATATTTTTTAGTTTAATGGTTTAGTGTATTTTATATTAGTAATTTGTATGTCTGGTACATTTTAGGCAGAGGAAGCCTTGGTGATTTTTTTTTTCTGGGTGATTGTTCTTTCGCAGCAAAACCGCCATAGATTAGGTTCAAACTAATGACTATGTTTTTAAAGTTTTAGACAATGTAGTTTTATCTCACTTAGCTATGACATTCATTAGTTATAATATTTTTTAACACTATTTATGTGTGCCTTTCATTTTTAATAATTTTGTGTTGATACATACAAATAATTTATATATTTTCTAGGATGTAAAACTTTTATTAATAAGATGTGAAGACTGTGGAATTAAAATTAAGCCATCATCATTAGTAACTCATAAATTGAAAAATTGTAAAGGTGTAATTAGTAAAGTAGAAAATAATGATCGGTCTAACTATTGTGATGATGTAAGTTATAATTAATTTTTTTACCTATTGAGTTGTTTTTTTTTTTGTGATTATTTTTTATTATAGAATTATAATTATATGTATCATTAAAAAAGTATATGACATTTTTAAATAATAAATAATAACAATGTAATTATTAATTACATTATTATAACTATAGATGAAAACATTCTTCTTCCCTTTTATTATTCATTAATATTGATTTATTATTACACTGTTTAATTATAAAGTTAATTTGAAAATTAAGTTATATTCAATGTTTATTATTTATTTTAGAATGCATCATTTTACAAAATGCGACGGAAAAAAAGACCTCCAAATGTTTTAAGTTTTCATCCTAACACAAAATATGTGACTGAATATTTTGTAAGATTATTACTATACATTTGCATCATATATTTTTATTAAAAAAAAAAAAAAAATTACAGGATTTTATGTGTCGTTTATGTGATTTTGTAACATTTAGTATTAATGATATTACCAATCATATTTCAACAATCCATAATATTGATTTAAATCATATCACTAGTAAAAAAAGTATTGAAGATTATATATTATGTAAGTTATTTTGTTAGTATTTAATTAAGCATTTTAGTTTATTTTTATATTGTCATTGGTTTTCACAGGTAAAAATGATATGCATCAAAACATATATTTAATGCCTTTATTAAATTATTACCAATTGTAAGTTAAAAATGTAATAACTGTTTAATATTTAATTATTAATAATATTTTTTTAAATGTTAGTTATATTAAAACATTTTGGAAAGTCATTTATCATGGAGATTTTAAATCTAACGTAAAACTTTTGAATAATGAAGAAGCATTAAGGTATTTGCCATCTGTTCAACAATCTTGTAAAATATTTAATTCAAATAATGAGCAAATTTATGTTGATCTATTTAAGTCTACCCATGTGAATGGTATATTCATAGTTAAAATATTTGTTTTTATATTTAATAAAACTATATTTTATTTTTAGGTAAATATTTGCTCTTTACTGGTGGTCCTAACTGGGCTTTATCATGGTGTCCTGTTCCAAAAGAAGTTCAAACTCAGTATTTGGCATTATCATGTCATCCTAAACCTGATCTACTACATAAAAAGATGGACATTTACAAATATCCATCCCTTTTACAATTATGGAAATTCAATTCGCTGAGTAATATTGAGTAAGCTTTAATAATGTTTTATTATTTTTATAACAATATGTATTACATTTCATAATATAATTTGTTTCATAAGTATGTGAATATTTGTACATTTTCTTTTTTTTAGTTATGGATCTGTTAATGATATGCCATATATGTCCTATGGAATAGCTCATGATTTTGGTGCTGTCTGGGATATGGCATGGTGTCCTTCAGGAGCTTATGAACCTAAAAAAAATAAAATTGGTTTATTGGCATTAAGTACATCTTGTGGAGATTGTCCCATATTTGCAATGCCTTGTACAGATGAAAATTCTGAAATGTATTATTGAATATTTCTAATGAAAAAAAAATTGTATTTGAATAGTTATAATTTATTTAGGTTTTATATCTACAAAGCCAAACCTGTTGTAGCAAGAAATTTTGAGTGTGAATGGATTGAAGGTGGTATACAATGTACAAAAGTTTGTTGGCAAGCAACTGCTCCTTTTAAGTAAATATAGTAGCAATTACTTCATCAGTGTATTTAAAAATAATAAAGAGCTTTTTTTCTAAAATAAATCAATTCTTAATATATGTCTTATTTAAATATGAATATTAGAGTTAAGGTGCGCACAAACTGCCGCGGTGGCGGTGTACACCACACACACTGCCGCGGTGGTGATGGCGGTGATTTTCATAGTTATCATGTTTTGACACACCTATGGTTTTGATTGGAAATGAGGCGTTTGCCCTAAAATCTTATTTAATTAAGCCCTTTCCACGAAGACTATCAAGAAGTGACAAAAGACTAGACAATTATAACTACAGGCTATACCGAGCAAGGCATGTGGTTGAAAATGCCTTCGGTATTCTAGCAAAAAAATGGAGAATTTATAAAGGTCCGATAGAGGTTAAGCAGGAAAAAACTAAAAAAATAATTTTAGCAACCTGTATTTTGCACAACTATCTCCGCATGAAAAATGTTGATGTCGATACAACTTTATACAACAAAATTAAGGAATGCATCGATATGATGTAAATAAAACACAAAACAATAGTGAATATACATGTATCAAGTACGGCCACCACGGCGGTGAAATTGGTCATGTTGCAATTCACCGAGGCGTTATTTCACCACGGCATTCACCGCAGATTTTAACGCTGCGGTGTAGGTACGTAGTACCAATTACGTGTGTTACATTTTAACCCCACCGCCACCGCGACAGTGTGTGCGCACCTTTATGGTCAAGTTATTATTGACATACTTAATGTATAACCAACAGAGCTGCTGTTAGGGGGTGTAGGGGTACAATATTCACCTCTATAAATGGCCCATTTATATTGTCGGCAACCATCAATAAATAAAGTAATATTAGTATTGTAGAATTTTGTTTTAGAAAATAGTCAGCAAATTTGTATATTTATAACTCTCCTCCTCCCCTTCATCAATATTTGATAGTGTCGGCCTTAATAATCAAAGATAAATTTGTAAATAGAGTAATATTTATTTAAGTTTACTTTTATGGTATTAAGCATAAAATATGTTTACTTATTTTTTGTGTACAAAAATCCTAATTTAATTTAATTTTTTTGTTTTAAATATTCTAGAACTGTTATTTGTGGTTATTCAAATGGTATTGTGAGTTTGTTCAATATCAATTTTAATTCAATATTTTTAAATGATGAAATACTTTATCCGAGCCACACTTTTAGGGCAAGTAGATGTAGCATAACTGGTTAGTTAATTTATTGTTGTATAAATTATTTTACTAAAATTGAAATCAGTGTATTATTATTTTTTTTTTTTTAGGACTTTCCATGAATTATTTTAATTCTTTTATATTATCTACAACAGCAACTGATGGTAATGTAACTTTATGGGATTTAAAATCAACTGAAAATCCAATTTTTCAGAAAAAATTTTATAGTCCTTCTGATTGTACTTGGCTTCAACAATGTTATACATTAGTTTATTGTAGTAAAGGTGTTAAGTAAGTTGATTACTTGTAATTGTTTATGTTATAATTAAAAAATATGATTTTTTTTATTTTATTTATATTTTAGTCCATTGTTTTTAAAAGTTCGAACTATCAATTTTTCAAATTGTAATGATGATGTTGAAGGTTACAATCCAGAGTTATATATTTTAAAAAGTGTGACCAATAGTAATAAAATAATTAGTAATAATAGTGTTGTGAATAATGATAGCAAATTAAATAATGATGTAGACAATTGTGATAATACTGTTAGAAAAAAACTTAAAGTAAAGGCTAAAAAAACCACTCTTAATGATTCTTTAAGTGATGACGAGTCATTTAAATTTGTCGAATCGGACACAAATAGTGATGAAGAAAAATCAAATTTCGTAGAAAAATCTGGAGACATATCAAAAAGTATAGATGAGGATGATTTATATGGTCCAACATTTTTTCAAAGAAGTACTCATTGGGTTTGTACAGTTTTTTTTATAAATAGAGATGGATTCAAATTATTGGATTTCATGTTTTAGTCTGTTTCTGCATCAGACTGGATGAACACAATTGCAACTGGGGATGAAGGTGGAGTTGTTTATGAAAAACTTTTTCTACCTGAAACCAATCATATAAAAAAAAGAAACTGTGTAAGTTTATGAAATAATAATTAAAAATAATTTTAAACAATTAATTTTAAAAACATAATGTGGATTTTTTTTAATAGTTTGTAACTGTAAATTAATGTATTTATAAAATTATTTTAAGCAAAGTACTATTTTTCACTTTCATGTATATTTTTGAACAGTATGTACTTGAAAATTATTGTTTTAGTTGATTTTTTTTCAACTTTTTAATAATTTATTTAATATTATAGGATAATAGTATGATTAGTTAATACAGTGGTTCTCAACCTTTTTGTAGGATGACACTAATTTAAATCCATGAAAATGACGACACACCTGAAACGACTGATGGATTTTCGAAACGTTAAAAATTATAAACTATTGTAAATTAACACATGTATATGTTAGAATTTTAAAAAATAAAAAAAATAATCAATTAACTTAATTCAAATTTAAACAGTTCAAATAAAATACTATAGATAAGTATCATAAATAACAATATTAGTTTTTAAAGAAATTATTGTGATACTTGTGATCGGCAAACTAAACATAGGTCTTCAAATTGTAGACGAATGGTTGACAAACTTATGTCGTAATTTACTTTCAATATCTTTTAATGCAGGCTATTTTTTGCTTTTTGTTATTTATAATATCGAAAATGCTGATTCATTTATGCAATTTAATTTAAGTTAAATTATGTTGAAAAGGAAATACAATTTGTAATACTTTCTTGCTCGTTCCGGCATATTTGTTTTGCACAAAAATCCAAAATGAATTATTTTGAAACATATACAATTTTGAAATTAACGTTGTATTTGATGATATTTTTAATAAATGAGATACAAATCAATAAGAATATCTTCATAATTGTTATCTAATCTGTGTTTTTTTTATTATTTTATCATAATACAGTAACTATATCCAAAGCTACAATTTCAATTAATTATATTTTGGTGACACACACCACGGTAGTACATGACACACTAGTGTGTCACAACACACTGGTTGAGAACCACAGAGTTAATAAACTATTAACCTTAAGAGATATATCAAAAAGAGACTCATTAAATTATGTGTATATGGAATGTTGAAATATATATACATTTCACCATAGGTTAAAAATGATATTGTAAAGAAAAAAACTAGAAGCCTTTGAGATATAGTGTTTGAGGCATAAAGAAAGGACAAGTTGTATAGAGAAGAAAATAAACAATGCAGTACACATTCATGGATGTAATGAGAGCAGGATGTTGGAAAATTGTTGAACAAACCTTGAAACAACTTAAGGATGATTTGCAAACTATGAATAGGGCAAATTAAAAACGATACAAAAATCAAAACCTTGAAGGAAATTAAAGAGATAGACTGGAAAAAAGGATTAGCTATGTTAAAAAAAAAAAGAAATTAACTATAACTAAGTTTAAAATTTCTCTAAGTATATTAAATAAGTTATAATATTCTTCAAATAGTTTGAATAAGTAAATATATGTACAAAAAATTAGTTGTTTTTAAAACTTATTTGTTTGATAATTCCAATTATTTTAATCATAATTTAATTTTTAATTTTAGACTACGCTTCAACTGATAGTAAGAAAACTTAATCCAAATGATACATCACAATCAGAAGTTTCAAATTACAGCCAATTTAATGAGACTAATAAAAAATTTGGTTTAGAATTCAAATCTGTAATTAATTTTCCTTAATATTTTTTTTATTTTTTTTTTTTTAATTTAATCCGATTTTTGTGATTTATATTTTTAGTTCCTTGATGAAAATATAATGAGCAATGAAGAAGACACCAAACCATTGATTAGATATCCTCTCGATAATATTACTAAGGTAAAAGTTAAATTTTTAATTAAGGGAAATTTGTAATGGAAATGTTATTTAATTTATTATATTTCAGGTTTCATGGAATCAGAATTTTAGTTCATTTCGTTGGTTGGCAATTGGAACACAAAGTGGTTTTACTCTTGTATCACCATCTCAAGCAATACCAGACAATTGTATTGAGTCATTTTACAAAATAATTTTACAGAATGAAATGAATGTTGATAATAAAATTTAATTTAATTTATATTTTTTATAACTAATTTTTTTGTGTCATTTTATATTTTAAGATTAATAAAAAAAAAAAAATTATCATAAGAAAATTATTTTTTTTTGCCAATAAATATACATTTTGTTTTTTTTGGACCCAGTATGTTAGTGTTGAATAAAGATCGTTCTAAAATATTCCATTCAAGCCTGTGCTCAACAAGAAGCAAGGAGAAGGCCTCTTCCAAGTGTACCAAACTACAAAAGTTATAACATTTTTTTTAATAGTTCACTATTAGATTGAGTAGTCACTTCTATAATTTATGAATACATATGTGTTATTATACAAATATATTTGACACAATCTTCAATCAAATATGATAAAACTGGTTGAGAGACGTAAATGTTTTTCGAAATCATACAAATTTTACTAAGGAACTTCAGGAGACATTGTGGTCCCTTTCCATGTGCATTAATCTTTCAATTAAACAATTATATTTTATATAAAATGTAGTATAATATAAAAACACAATTAAGGTAAGTAAAAGCTTAACAGCTTCTTCGAAAATATATTATCTACGAGGAATAATTAATTTTCATGGTGATGAACGTCGAGTGCTACGTTCAGCTACAGGTCTATACTGCCTTCGCTTTCCGAGGCAACGAGAAATGGGAAACCTATGATGACACAAAAACAGCAATTCAACACACTAAACAGGCATTCGATGTAGAATTTTTAATTTATACTTAATAAACTTATTATTTATATATATATATATATATATATATATATATATATATATATATATATATATATAAATATATAAGTTTAACCTATTAAACTTAATGCTCAAAAAAATTAAATTTTTTAATAAAGTCGAAAATGAATAACAAAAAGTGGCTACATCATGCACTTACTTTATTCTTTTAATTTGTTGTCAACAATCTTAAAAATATTTTTAATTTTACATTTTCCCCTCCTAATAAAACCAACAAGATTCACTTTGTTATCAGAAACCATTTTTAAAAATTAAAAATCATCAATATTTTTACTATTAATCGTGTACACAAACTCATAAAATAAAACAAACATAATTGTAGAATCAATACTTTTATTACTCCACTCAGAATTTATAAAAGTTAAGAAAAATATACAGATCTGGCATTTATTGCTGGAATTGCTTAGGTCTGTACAAATTATACCGCCACGGAAAAATTGATTTTCCCAAGTTTTGGAAGGTGTACAAATGTTTAAATCACGATTACAAATCTGTACAAATGAAGTAACAATCGAAAGGATAATTTTGGAGTTTTATATATAATTTGGTGGTACTGGGGTAACGAACCTACATTATGCACCTGTTAGTTTACATTAACTTGTATCATCTTCCGGGCGGAAGCAATGCGCAAGCGGGAACCGCCCGGTCGCCGACTCAACCAAAAAAAAAAAAAATATCTTGAATAAGTTTGAAATAAGTTTAAATAAGATTTTTTTTTATCTTATTTGAAGTAGCTAATGGTAATACAGAACACTATATACTGCATTCTCTAAACATTAACAAATTATTTATTTTTATTTTTTAGTCATCGAGGTATATAAACCATATATAATAAAATATCTCGATATTTATAGTATATATATATATCAATTAGGTATAGAGGCGGATCTATGAATTTAAAAATAAAACTCCACTTAAAAGTCAAGTAACATTGAAAGTGTTTAAAATTTTTAAAAAATGATTCGACCAGCAGTATGAGATTCTTATTTTATAAAACCTCTTAAAGCTTAAATTTTTATCTAAATTTATCTAAAAAAATGTTCTCATAAACCATTATCCATTCACTTGTAGTGCGTTTTTACAAAAAGTATACGTAAAGGTATTAATTGTATGTGTATAATTTTGTCAATTAATTTTAAATAACACCCTTCGGTGCTAGTGTAGCGTGCTATCTACCAGCTAGTTTCTGGTGTAGCGTGCGATCCACCAGCTTGTTTTTGGAAATATAAAATATAAAAATCATCCATATAAAATAAATTTTTTTTTAGATAATTTAGTCGTCGTTAATGATATGTATGTCACCTGCGTATCATCCACATATTATAAGTTTCGTTTTAAACAATTTAGTCGTCGTTAATTATGTATGTCGCCTGCATATCTTCTAAAAATTCAATGAACAAATCTGGTTGACTTTCCCGCCACATCTTCCAGCAATACTGATCCAAATGTGATTGAAGCATATGGATTGGTACGCCTCTCTTTTTCTTCAGTATGGATATTTTTGCATCCAACCATGATCTTTCAACACCCTGTGTGTGCGCACCTGTTAAGGGGTCAACATAATTTTCTTGATGATTAACAGTTTCATGAATAAACCCTTCTGATGTTAAACATCGGTATGAAGGCCACTCATCTGAGTGAATGACGGAACCACCTTCATATTCCCTTTTAATAATAGGTAAAAAAGTATCCTTGACAATCGCGTTAAAAAAAATCGTTAGCTTGCCTAGCCAATGGGTAGATCACAGGTAGACCACACGTAAGCGGTAGATCGCACGCTACACTATCACCCACCCTTCCTCCCTTTTAAATTCCTAGCTACGCGCCTGCAAACAGTACCTAATTAAATTATTTATACATAATAGTATTATAAACATAACATATTTTATTTTTTCCATATTTGAAAACTGAGAATCGAGCTATAACAGTTTATCATAATGTAGGTACTACTAATTATATTTTATAAACATAAATGTCCAATGCGTTTATCCTCCAAAAGTTTTAAGTAAAATTCAATCTTGATATTGTACTACGTAAATATATTATTATTTAGTAATAAATGTGGCAAAACAGTGAATTCTAATAGGACAAAAATCTAATAAAACTATATACATATTATAGCCGTAGATAGCCATTTACAGTGGCGTATTTTGGGTGATTTCTCGGGGGGTGTCTATCATATATTAAACTTCACAAACAGTATTTCACTATAATTTTACATAATTTACTATGTTAGGAATTGATAAAAGGTTTTACATTTGAAACTCATGTAAATGGTATAATAGAAAAGTTGTAGGTTATAATGAAACACCAATGTCCAATATATTAGGACTTTTAAAGGCGGATGGTGTCCATACATGGAAGACACCTCACCAAAATACGCCACTGGCCATTTATAATTAAAAGTTTAATTGAAATATAATTTCTAAACCTTAATAACTGCAATCTATACAACACTTATTTTTGTTAAAATATAATATAAACCATGAAATCTGTATTTTTAAGTGTGAGGTAACCATGCAGTAATTTATAATAGCAAGTCGTCAATGTTACCATCGAACAATCATAACATAGGTAGTCTTCGTCCAATATTACTCGGCGTTACGGGCAAATTCGAACATGTCACCCGATGGTGTCCTCCCGCTCTGATCGTCAAATTTAAATCATCAGATGTATATATATATATATATAATCAATAATATCATCTTATATTTTATTGACTTGTTATTGATAACTTAATTTACTATTTTTTTTTTTTAAATTACGTTATATTGCTTTGAAATAATTTATAATTATAAACAGTCACTGTCATTTTATTCAATAATTTATAATATATGATACAACATTAATAAATTATGGGTTGATCCATAGTACACAGTATTATTTAATAATTGATTATTATATGGTTAAGTATAAGACGTAGATAATTATATAATAATCAAGTATAAGAAGTAGATATAGATAAGAAAAGAGATATTCTACCCGAAGAGGGTTGAATATTTACATCATGTGTTAAATAATAATTCAATTTGTATTAATTTTATTCGGTTTTGATGTTGACAATCATATATGTTCTCGGATCCTAATGTAGAGCAGAGTGATTCAAATACAGATGATCAATGGACGATTTGAATTTTGTTTGATAAGCTTGCACCACACTATTATTATACAATTGTATATATTAGTAAGTATATTAGTAGGCAAATTTTGGAGGGCGGCAAAATTATGTTGAAAATTTATTTTGATTTTGTAAAATTAGGTACATAATTTTTAAAATTGTATTTATCACTTCAAAATCTTGAAATTGTGGATTTTGTATTTGTTTATTTTTAGCAAAATAATATTTATATTTTCCCAGGAACTCGTCTATGACAACGACGATAGTGTTGTATTATAGCTTATCTTATTGTTTAAGAAATGTCTCGTAATACTATGATAAGCAAAAATTGCATATTAGGTAGATATTGAAAAAATTAATTTATTTGAGGATATTTTATTAAAGAGGTAGTAAGTTTTTTTAGATAGGGGCGAAAAAGTTAATTTGGCATAGGGGCGGAAAATTGTTAAATCCGCCCCTGTGTTCAATCGGTTGTATCATAATTATATATAATCATTATAGCTTATCTTATTGTTTAAGAAATGTCTCGTAATACTATAATAAGCAAAAATTGCATATTAGGTAGATATTGAAAAAATTAATTTATTTGAGGATATTTTATTAAAGAGGTAGTAAGTTTTTTTAGATAGGGGCGAAAAAGTTAATTTGGCATAGGGGCGGAAAATTGTTAAATCCGCCCCTGTGTTCAATCGGTTGTATCATAATTATATATAATCATTTGTTCAATAAATTAATTTATTGAGTCTGAATAAAAATTTTAATTCAATCACTTGCCTTTGACATTAAACGTCATAACATTGCAATTCAACCGGTATATGTAAAAATTCTACTATCACCTTCTTCAAAAAACTTATATTTCGGCAAAGGCCAATCACGAGACATGCATAACTCTAATTTCAAATTTAAATCGTGATTCTAATTTATTTTCTGTAAGTTTTTTTCTAAAGAAAAAATAAAAACCATATGTATTTACTTTTTTTCTGTTTGTAATAAAATGATTTTGAATATATATTCGTGTATAGATATATAATACATAAATATTTATATATATATATATATATATATATATATATATATTTACTTTTTATCATTCATAGAAGTTGTTAACGTTTTGATTTGATCCTGATTTAGTAGTTTTTCTACGTCACTATGATCGGTGTGTTTGGCGGTCATTTCGCAGCAATTTTCTTCAGCGCAAATTACACCGTTCTTCGACTCGTCAAGAGGATTTGATTCTATTTCGACATAAGTTTCAATAGACTTTTCAGATGATACATTATTGATATTATCTTCAAAGATTTTCGTTAACTCTTTATTTATGTGAACCTGCTGGACTTCGTTGGCATCAGAGACTTTTTGAACAATATCATCAACGTCGCTGGTGATAGCAGGATTTTCGTAATGTTCAGTCAACGTGATCACACACAAATCGGAGGACTTGTCGAAGCAATTCGTGACTTTGTTTTCATCCTTCTCAGATTTATTAAATTTTCTAGATATACTACAGTTTTCGTTTTCGTAATCAAACGATACCACTGGGCAATGTTTAACTTCTCCCAGTAATTTTACCAAATAATGATTTTCATTAAGAAGTTTTTTGATTTTCCTCTTCATTGACCCATTTTCTTTGATCAACTTGTCTAATGTATTTTGAAGTTGATCAAACTTTAGTTGGTCCAAATTCGATGAATTATCCAAAAGAACATTTGTGTCTATTGTTTTACCTTATAATGTAAATTGATTTATAGTTTTTGAGATATTATTTACTGAATTTATAATTTGGTTACATACCTTCTAATTCCTTAACTCTATTTTGAAGCTTTTTAAATTTATCTCTTAAATTTAACAATTCATGGTCCTTCATCTTACTCTGAACTTGAAAACTAACTGCAAAATAATATTACACTGTTATAAGTACATTAGAAGTAAGTATAACTTCTGTAATGTTACAAGATTATAGCAGATACTTTTCATTCCGTTAATTTATGATGATAATCCATGAATAGCCTAACCTGTTGGATCTCCATTTTCAATTTAAGCTGATCGATAATTTTATTATGATTTAGAATTGATGTATCAGGTTTCATCGATTTCGATTCATTTACGGTGTTCAATAACCTCTCCTCTTCTTCTCCCATGCAGGTAACCGACCGAATAAAATTATTATTCATCCTGAAATTAACCTGTAATTTATAAAATATATTTATGAATTATAAAAGTTAAGTCGCTTTTTGTTAATTATAATAAGAAATCGAACTGATTTAATTCAAAATTGACGTAATGAGACTATAAACCGTGGTGTTTAATGCAATACAAAATTATATATAGAAATTACAAGGTTATGTTGTTTATTAAATCAAGTTTACACATTAAACTTATTTATATTTATATTTATTTCATTTGAACCAATTAATCATTAATTTTAATATGGTTTTTATCAAGTATAAAGCTCTATGAAATTTCATAACACTACTTTATTTTTATCTTTAAAAACAAGTAAGCAATTAGTAAATAATAAAATGTATTTAATTGACTCTTTAACCACAAATAGAGATACTAATTTTTTTATATTTTAATGGTTCGATTTTATCATTTTCACTAAATATTACAAACATTCTTTTTAATATCTTATTTTTATGTGCCGTTCGTGAACGATATGAATTGATATGAATCTGACCCGTTTTTCCCATCTTTTAAATGACACGTTTTGCCTATCTCAACAGTTAATAATAAAAAAAGGGCTCCGGGTCGTCTTAGGTTTAGTCGATCCAAGTACCCAATCAAACGTACCCAGGTCGGCACTGTGGAAAAGTTGAACACCTACGGTGGCGCTATTGGAGCGCAACGGCAAGACGTTGCACTACGCGTATTCGTCTGTCTCTGTCCGAATGTTATCTGTCGTCCATTAGTGATGATTCCGTTTGTTGTTGTTTCGTGTTATCTCAGCGGTTTTAGTTTCCGTTGGTTTTTTTCATGAACATTCATGTTATACGTTTTTGTGCCTTGTGTTTACGGATTTGTCAGTAGTGTACGATTAGTTATTGGTTGTAACTGTTTGTAACATATTTGCCATTCACTGCTGTCCGCGAGTCGTTTCGGTCGTTCGCGCCATAATCGAGAATTGTGTTCGTTCGCGGACGTTTCGTTTTGAATTGTGTTGCGTTTTGTTTTATGTTTTTTAGTTTTCCCTTTTTCTGATTACGATTATGCTCTTGTATTATTTATAATTTATCATATTTCATAGTCGTAAGTGAATAACTCGCAAAATGCCGCCGGTGTTGAAATGCATCGAAATGGACAACTTCAAGTCTTACAGGGGCCATCATATGATCGGTCCCTTGAAGAACTTTACGGCTGTCATTGGTCCCAACGGTTCGGGTATGTACAAACTATGTTTAATGTGCACTAGTAATTTTCTGTGTAACCTGTCATTGGTTTTGTTTTCATTGTTTAGGTAAATCAAATTTTATGGACGCTATAAGTTTTGTGATGGGTGAAAAAACTACTAGTCTTCGAGTGAAACGTCTCAGTGATCTCATACACGGTGCTTCAGTCGGACAACCTGTTTCTCGCAGGTATGTAGTCTGTATGTACTTGGTAAAGTACTTGTAATTTTTTTGTGTATTAATATGGTTTGTGCAGGAACGGTAGGAAATGTCTATAAAATAGTTAATTGATTTATTTTTGTTTATTTCAAATAAAGAATTAATCAATATTCGATTAAAATCTATCTGACTAATTTGTTTAATAACTGATTAATCAAAATAACAATTAATCATTTTATTTATTATTTTTTTATATGTAAAATAATTTATTTAATTGATTAATGAAAATAATCGAACAGCCCTAGTCTTATGTATTAGTTTAATATATTTCTTATGTAATGCACTTAGTGCTAGTGTAACTGCAGTTTTCAAAATGGACGTCGAAGGAACTGAAAAACGATTTACTAGGACTGTACAAGGATCGTCTTCTGATTATCGAATTAATGATGAAGTATATTCTTGTATTTTAAATAATAATTTATTTATTAACATAACTATTATTATTTTAGTCTATTTCAAATCAAGAATATTTTGCTCAGTTGGAACAGATAGGAGTTAATGTAAAGGCAAAAAATTTTTTGGTATTTCAAGGTGCGGTTGAATCGATTGCTATGAAAAATCCTAAGGAAAGAACAGCTTTGTTTGAAGAAATCAGTGGGTATGTACTTATACAATAAATTAACAAACATTATATTATTTATTAATATAATTACATTTTTAGTTCTGGTGCATTAAAAGAAGATTATGATAAATTGAAAGCAGAAGTTATGAAAGCCGAAGAAGAAACCAATTTTACTTACTTAAAAAAAAGAGGAGTTGCTGCTGAACGTAAAGAAGCTAAACTTGAGAAAGAAGAAGCAGAAAAGTATCAGAAGCTCAAAGATGAATTGGTAAATAGTTAATTAATCTTAATATTAGTTAATTTGTATAATATTCTGAACATAATGATTTTTTTATAATCAAATATTATATTAAAAGTGTTATAAATAATGTAAAAATAAAAAAAACTTGTATATTAGGTCCACATAATTATTTTAAGAATAAACTATTAAACTGTTTTCTTAACTTTTGCAGGCTCTGAAAGAAGTTGAATATCAGTTGTTCCGTTTGTATCAAAATGAAAATATGATAAAAAATTATGAATTAGATTTAGAAGACCGCAAAAAAGAAGTTGCTAAAATAGAAGCTAAAAAGGAGAAAGCTGAAGATGTCGTTAAAGAAAAGAAAAAAGAACAAGGCAAGGCTAGTCGTGATTTAGCTAAAGTTGAACAAGAAATCAGAGAAATTGTGAGGCATAATTGTATTTAATTGTTATTGTTTTTATTTACTATTATAATACTATTAATTTATAGGAAGTAGAGATAAATAAAAAACGTCCTTCATTTATCAAATCGAAAGAAAGAGTTGCTCATATTCGTAAAAAGTTGAATACAGCGAAAAAATCATTAGCTGAAGTAGTTATGGCTAATGATGCTCACAAAAAAGATATTGACGAATTGGAAGCTGAACTAAAGGAAGTTGAAAAACGACGACATGATTATGAAGAACAAGTGGCTGGAGAAAGTCACAGTCAAGGAAGAGATGTACAATTGGAAGATGCTCAGGTATTTTAATATTTTTATACGACTTGAGGTGATTGTATTAAGTTATATTCAGTTAATAGAATAATCATATTTAATTTTTAGGTGGCAGAGTACAATCATTTGAAAATCGAAGCTCGTAAACAATCAGCTCTCTATTTACAAGAACTAGATTCTATCAACAGAGAACAAAAAGCTGACCAGGACAGGTTAGATAATGAATTGCGCTTAAGATCTGAACTTGAGAATAAAATAAAACAGAAAACTCATGAAAAAGAAGAAGCCCAAAAACGAGTTGACAAATTAACCGAGCACATTAAAAGTAGTGAAAATTCATTGGAAGAACAAAGGCGTTTGTATGAAGAACTGCGAAAAGATGTAGGTTCATCAAAAGATAAAGTATCCAAGCTGCAAAGAGATTTGGATAATGTCACTGAACAGTTAGGTGATGCTAAAGTAGATAAACATGATGATAACAGGCGTAAAAAGAAACAAGAATTAGTTGAAAACTTCAAAAAAGCATATCCTGGTGTGGTAAGTATTCTTTTTGTCTAGGAAAAAGTGTTAAAATTTTAAATTTTATTTAAATGACTGTTTTCAGTATGATCGTTTAATCAATATGTGTCATCCTATCAGTAATCGTTATAATGTAGCGATCACTAAAGTGTTGGGAAAGTACATGGAAGCAATTATTGTAGATTCTGAGAAAACAGCACGTTTATGCATTCAATACTTGAAAGATCACATGTTGGACCCTGAAACTTTTCTGCCTATTGATTATTTACAAACAAAACCACTTAAGGAAAGACTGCGAAATATTAGTCGGCCACACAATGTTAAGCTTATGTATGATGTTCTAGAATTTGATTCTGAAATTGATAGAGTAGTTTTGTTTGCAACCAACAATGCTCTAGTATGTGAATCACCAGAAGACGCTAACCATGTGGCTTATGAACTTGAGAGAGATGGAAGATATGATGTAAGATTAATGTTAAAATAATAATTTATTTAATTTAATAATTTTTAATAAACTATTTTGTGATTTAAAAATGTAGCTATATGTTGATATATTTGTAAATTCATTTTGTAAAAGAGTTAGTCGTGTTTTGATAATTAAAATTTGTGGGTTAATCAAAAAAAGAGCTATTAACACTAATTTACATAAAATACATTTATTTTTAAAGGGATCTAAAATGTACATTTTTAAATTTTGAAGTAAGTTCTTATTGATTATGTTACAAGAACTTCTTGAATATAAAGAGAGCTCCTAAAATGCTATATGTAATTAAGGCTTGACTAACTTAACACATTATTGATAAATTAATATGTAATGAATATGAATTTGTTATAGGCTGTAGCATTAGATGGAACATTTTATCAAAAATCTGGTATTATATCTGGTGGTAGTTTGGATTTAGCTCGTAAAGCTAAACGTTGGGATGAAAAACATATGACTCAATTAAAGGCTTCCAAAGTAATGTAGTTTTCTTAATAATGTATAATGAAATTATATAATATATTTTTTCTTTTTAGGAAAAATTATCAGAAGAATTACGTGATGCTATGAAAAAATCACGTAAAGAGTCTGAATTAAATACTGTCGACTCTCAAATAAAAGGTTTGGATATGAGACTCAAATACGGAAAAACAGATAAAGAAAATACTGTTAGTATTCTATCTTGTTACCATATAATAAACATGTTAATTATTTTCAAAACTAAATTTTGTTTATTTTTTTAGCTCAAACAAATTCGAGATTTAGAAAAAGAATTAAAATTCTTAGAAAATAAATTAGAAGGAAGTGGAGTGAGTATATTATATTTTTATGCATTTAAATATTTTATAATTTTATTTATTATTTTAGCCTCGTATTGAAGAAATTGAAAGAACCATGAGAACTCGTGATATTGAAATCCAATCCATGCGTGGTCGAATGAATTCAGTTGAGGATGATGTGTTTGCTGATTTTTGTCGTCAAATTGGCATGACTAATATTCGTCATTATGAAGAACGTGAATTGAGGTCACAACAAGAAAGGGCTAAAATTCGTTTGGAGTTTGAAAATCAGAAAAATCGAATTATGAGTCAACTTGATTTTGAACGTACAAAGGATACACAAAGTAGGATTTACATTTCATAACATTTTGAATCAAAAATTATTTATAATTTTTTTAAAAATTTGTTTTTTTGTTTATTTAGATAATGTAACACGTTGGGAGAGAGCAGTTCATGATGATGAAGATGAACTCGAACGTGCTAAACAGGCTGAACAAAAGCAAATGTCTGAAATTGAAATGGACATGAAAGAAGTAGATAGGCTTAAAGCTCAACGACAAACAAAGAAACAAGAAGTAGATCAAATGGATGAAGTTATCAGCAAAGTATGTTTGTAAATAATATTTATATATAATTTATATATAGATAATCCAGAATAAATTATTACTTTATTTTTAGGCAAGAAAAGAAGTTGGTGCTATAGCTAAAGATATTCAAGCAGCTCAAAAACAAGTCACTAACTTGGAAAATAAAGTAGAAATGCGTCGAGCTGATCGACATGCAATTTTAACTCATTGTCGGGTATATTAGAAAATAATTGAATATTAAATAATTTATTTTTAAATTTATTAATGTTTTATATAATTTTTTAGATGGAAGACATAAATATACCTTTATTACAAGGTAATTTAGAAGACATTATTCAAGAACAATCTGTAAATAATTCTGATGAACAAGGACGAGATAGTACAGTTAATACACAAGAAATTTATGATCAAGAAGCCAGGTCAATATTAAAATATTTTAAACAATATGAGAAATATTTACTCTTTTACTTTTTATCAGCAATTCTTTATTTTTATTTCTTATTTATAGAATTACTGTTGATTATTCTACATTACCGGATCATCTTAAAGATCTAGAAGATCCAGATGATATTAAAAAAGTAACTGATAAAATGGCTAAAACAATGGCTGAACAAACAATGAAACTGCAAAAGATTCATGCTCCCAATTTCAAGGTAAATTTATTTAAACCAGCTAAGTACATATTTTTTATTTTATTCATATGTTGTGTTAAAAAATTAATTTGTACAAAGTATTCAGTTAAAATTATCAATTCACTTTTACAATTTTTATTTTCCATTTAGTTTTGATGTAAATTAATATTATAATTTTCTTTAGACTTATGTGTACAATGTTAAATTAAACATATATCTGTTAAATAGGCATTGCAAAAACTAGATCAAGCCAGAGAAAAAATGCAAGAAACTGACCGTGAATTTAATAGTGCTAGGACTCGTGCAAAGAAAGCTAAACAAAATTTTGAACGTATCAAGAAAGAGAGGCACAACAAATTCACTGAATGTTTTGAGCATGTAGCTAATGAGATTGATTTAATATATAAGGTATAATTATATTTCTTTTAATATAGACACATTAGTATAACGCCTACATTTTTCTTGTTTAGGCATTGTCTAAAAATCAGTCAGCTCAGGCTTTCTTAGGACCTGAAAATCCAGAAGAACCTTATTTGGATGGCATAAATTACAACTGTGTAGCTCCTGGAAAACGATTTCAACCTATGTCCAATTTGTCTGGAGGAGAAAAGACAGTAGCTGCATTAGCGTTATTATTTGCTATTCACAGGTAACTTATTTTAAATAATTATTATGAATTTATTATGAAGTTTACTTTAAAATGTATATGTTTTTATAGTTATCAGCCAGCTCCATTTTTTGTACTTGATGAAATAGATGCAGCTCTGGATAATACAAATATTGGTAAAGTTGCTTCTTACATTCTGCAGAAGAAAACTAATTTACAAACCATTGTCATATCATTGAAAGAAGAATTTTTCCATCATGCTGATGCTCTGGTTGGCATTTGTCCTGATGTAAGTAATTATAGTTTATTTGAATGCAAATAATTTAATGGAATACTTAGTACAATTATTTGAAAACTTTTTTTAATTTGATTATTCAGTTATCCGTTCATTTGATATCTTATAATTAATCTTTGCAATAGACAATAGTTATTGTTATTGGAAAACAGGTTATGTACTTGATTTTCAATTATTTTGGCTTATATTATATTATAGGATTTTATGATATGAAAATAATGATAATTGTACAGTATTGCTATCATATATATTGAAGGTTATAGATTGTATTAAATTAACGGTATTAGATTAATTATTTAAATTAAAGCTATGGGTGAAAGTATTGAATATAATTTGATTGATACTATTATGTGCCAAAACCATTTAATTAAAAAAAATATATAAAACACTGTTGGTTATTTTTTAAGGTATTTAAATTAGGTCCTTATGGTAACAATATGTCATAAGATCTAGAATGTTAATGGAAATATTTTTATTTTATTTATAGGAAGGACAGTGTTTAATCAGTAAAGTGATAATGTTGGACCTTGCAGAGTACCCTTTAACTGAAAATGATGAAATTCCCGCGTTTACATTACGTTAATCATAGCATTTATCATAATACTTGAAAATAAATGTTTATAAAATGCCTGAGTTTTAATTTTTTTTTTTTTTTGTATTTACTATAATCATAAATTTTTTTTATAAATTTGAATTTTATATTGTATTATTCTAGCTATTTAAGATTTTATTCTAGCTATTATATATTTAATTTAGAAATATATAGTTTAAGGTTTGTATCTGATAACTTAATTATTATTAATGATTATTATCAGCAAAAAAAAGTTATTTCAATTCTAGTGTATGATGATTGACCAGTTATAATTATTAAACTATTTTTCTGTATTAGATATAAATGTGTGTTGAACTGTTACTGTATCACTATTATATTTCATGTAGCTAGAATTACATTACAATTTTATTTTATTTGCTGTAAAATAATTAATAAAAATAAAATACGATTTTTTTTAAAAAAGTATGTGCTTTGATGGTTTTTTTTTTTTTTATGATTATATAATTTACACTAAGTTCAAACTAAACTGATTTTTAGGTACTTACTCATTAGACAATTAGCAGAATCTTATTGAGTTACGGGCTATTTGCAGTAATAATAGGTGAAAATATACATAGGCCCTTGAACAATTTGCGCTTTAAACTAATGAGTACTAGCTAATGATGTATAGTAAGGTCTATGAAGCACTCATTGATTATTTAATAATGGATTATAATTGTCTCTGGAATCTTGCACCACAATTATTTAATTTACACAAACACATATGGATGATATTCCGAAAACAAAGGCAAGAAAAAATGTGTACATTGACCTTTTTCCCATTATTTGTGTTAAGTCGGAAAGTATAGCATTATGAGTGTCGTGGGCATAAACGTGTAATTGAAAGTAAATTACATTTCATAAATCGCAAATATAGCTCACATTTTTTTTTTTTTTTTTGGGGCTATGAGAACCAAGGTAACACAGACAACATTTGTCATTACTCATTACTTTAACTTCAGTTCAAATTTTAGAAAGACTAGCACTTATTGTAGCGATGGGTTTACTACATTATCGTCCCTCCACAAATCCTCGGTAATTCACATAATCATGCAAGTACATGTAACTACGTTAATGCATGTAGAGTTGATTCTATGATTTAAAATTTATTTCAATTCAAATTTTCCATCTTTAGTACAGTACACTTCTAAAATATTTTTATTCGCAAGCTTACAACACAACCTTCTCGATGTAGAGAATTGTCAAATTTGTAAAACAGTCTTAGCATACTGGCTCGTAACTAATTTTTGATGCACCACAAGGAAGAAAACAATCTTTCACAAAAATATCGAAGAATGTAATATTGTCAAACTTAAGAATAATTTCGTGTACCTACTTAGATTATAGACACAGATAATTAGATTTCATCTCAACCTCAAACGCAAGGTTTTAAAATACATTGATCTTGTAGGCCTATAGAAATATTTAAGAGGGATATACTCCCCAAGCCTCCTAATTGTACCTATGACACGTTTTACTTTTAAGGAAAATAGAAAACAATTTAACTATGATTTTCGAACACAACGAACAACGGTGAATATTATGCGAAAATGTGTAACAAACCGAGTCTAAGACAAATATTTTATCATAGACACGAACTTTTTTAAAGCTGACAGATAATACCAAGATAATGAATTAAGTGACGGATTTCTAAACAGGCAAAAGGTGGTAAGATTTTAAATATTTATATGGAATCAGGAGTGAACGCGGGAAAAACTTTCAGGGGGAGGTTTGAAAGTTTGAAAAAAATGTAAAATGTGTAATGTTGATGAACATTATGCTTTATTACTTATTATATAATGTATACATATTTATAATTTTATTTGAAATTCTTATTGGAAACTTTAAAATAATTATTACATTTTTTGGTTTCGTCATATTTTTGTAACATTGTTTTTTTAGATATTTAGAGGAGGGAAGGCTGAACCATTAAAATTTCGCTTCGTTCGCTCTTAAATCGAATGTGCTGAAAAGTTTTAGTAAAACATTTACGTATCAGTTGCTTGCGATAATATTGAAGGCGGGGTAAACTCCAAAAAAAAAAAAACCGTTATGAAGGTGAATTATAAATAATTAAGGTAAAAATTAAAGAAAAAAGTTATTTTTATAATGTACAATGTATCTTTACAAAACAAATTCATGACCAAAATTTGTTTATTGGAGATTTTCAAAAACAACGTTTGGAAATCTTGTAATTTGTGTATTTACTTAGATAAATTAATGATACTAATTCTAACTTATTCATTGAGTCAAATCATGTTTTCAAGTTGTTACAATATAATCAAATATTTCATAATACAATATCTTATTAATTGTTTTTGGATCTATCGATCTAATTGTTTTTCGTCTTCGTGATAGTTCGAAATTACCTCAATTTGTTAAAATGATTTCCCATAATGTTTCAAAGAAGTTTAAACAATAATTTTTCATATGATCTTTAGTATTTTCTATTTTTATAACACAATATAAAATATCCAAGTTCTTGGTTTGTAACACATTACAACAATATTAGAAATATTATATTGTGGTTAACAAAAATACCTCGCTCGCTTTGACCGCACGCCACTGTTATTTACACATGAAGATTAATTTTGTCTCAAACTATTATTGACGTTTGATCGAACGCATTTTAGTTGTCCATTAGTTTAAGGATCACGAATTTTCGTTAAAATTAGCAGTTGAGTATATTTCAACATGTTAATAAACGACGATAATGATAAATGTCGAAATTTCTAAAGCATTTAGAAAAATTAAAATCGAGGCATCCAATCCTGAACAAACCGATAGAGGCCGTACTGCGTACTTGCTGAATTATTATACTTACATTTTACTGCTAATATCATAAAGATCTGAATTCTTATAACGGTTATGGTTTAGTTTGTTTAAAAAAGTATTAAAGTTAATCCATTCTTTACTTATAAATTAAAGAAATTAAATCACTTTATTCGTTGCCTGAATAAAATTATTACTTTACAACTAAAAAAGTAGCCACGTTACGATCTCGTTATAAAATGTTTTCCTCCTCTTTGATTATGGCATTTATTAAATCGTTATTTACTGTATACAATAAGTAAATTCAGTAGCTGAATTAAGACAACAACTTGAAATAACATGAGGAGTTGGAAGAGGAACAATGTAGAAACTCCCTGATTTTTTTTTTGAGGGGGACGCCTTTTAGTTAATTAATTCCAGTCGGGATTCAAGAGATCGATACTAGTGTATTTTTTAACGAGAGGGGTTTTCTAGGATAAATTAACTGGCTAAGTAAGATAATAGTAAATTTGTGTGGTTGATTGATTTGGTGTGAGATTTTTTGTAATAACCTTTGGCTTTAATATAAATCATTTAAATATTTAAGTCTTTGATAAAGAGAGTTTTGAGATGTTACCACGGTGCATGTATAATTTGGTGAAAAGAGATTGACTTTGAGAAAGAGTCTGGATGGTATGTACTTGAATAGGTTTAATGATCGGTTTTGTTGATAGAATTTGGTCAATAAATATAGTGGAGCTGGAACGAACTTTTTTTATTTAAAGAGCAAATCGGTACGCCATATCCTATCAAACGCTTATCACTATAAGAATATTCTCGGACAGAAGATTTTGTTTTCGAATTATGAAATTATTTTGTCGATAATTCGGTGGGTCTACCCTAGGAGTACTTTTGGGTTTGATTCGTTTTGACATAATTTTTCAAATAATTTCCCTAATACTGTCAATAAACTTATTGGTCAGTACGATGAAGGTTCATTTTTTGGTTTGTTGGGTTTATGTATTATAATGATTACAGATAGTTTCCATATTAGAGGGAATTAGGACAGTTTCATTTTATAAATAGAATTGTATGTGAGATAATTAAGTAATATTAGTTAGTATAGGTAAGTAGGTATAATTGATTTTTTAGGAAGATGCTTTAGTCTTTCTTGTATGTTATTTGTTCGTGTCCGGGTAAGTTTTTGACTTTTAACTTTTGTATTAAATTTTTTATTTCATTCAGAGATGTATGTTTGGTAAAGGGTAACATAGGTAACGGACTACTTACCTATGTAATTTGTAATTTTATTTAGGTAACTTGGTTCAGAAGTTTTATCGTGTGAGGTGTGAATGTTTCAGATAGATGTCTTTCAGAAGTGTTGATCCGGTAAGGCAATTGTATCGTATACGTTTTTTAAACTGAAAAGTTGAACTTTTAATTTCAGAAAACTGTTGGTAGTTCTCCATATGAGTCCATTTTAATGACCTAAGAAATTATATAATTTATATTCATTTTCTCAAACGAATTAATTGGTAATATAGTATAATAATCTGGTACAAACGAATTGCGTCCCAAAATCCCTTTTTCATATGAATTGCGCCCCAATAATATTTAACAATTATACTAATTGCGTCCCGATAATATATAAAAACTATATTAATTGTGTCCGATGTAAAGAAATTATTTTCCTTTCCATTTAATGCAGACTTAGGACTGTAAACTTAGGACAGCAACATTAGATAAATATTATAAATATTAAAAGAGGTAAAAGTAGTAAAAGGCTAAATATTGATTAAAAATTTTATCGTATCGTAATTATGTATATTAAAAATAGTTCCGTCGTTAAATATAAAAACAAAAGAATAAGTAAAAAAATAGTAAAAAATATAAGTTATATGTGACCGATTAAATTTATTTCATAAGTACTCATATAGCCATATCGATTATTGAATGAGATTATCAAAAGTATATCAGATAATCGGGACGTTATTAGTACATTATAATTTGCAATTTTTATATCAGGGACGCAATTCGTATGCAGCCTGATATTCATTCAAATGCTTTCTATATAATGTTTCACAATTCGGCTATAGTCCATATGTGCAAAATATAACCCAAAAGCAACCCAAAAGCGCAAAAATAAATAACCTATAAGCGTAAAAAAAATTAAACTATTAACAATCCATAAGTGCAAATCAATTTTATAATAATGAAATGTATTTTATTAAAATTATATAGTTATTAAACTATTAGTGATTAAAAATTGAAATTTATTTTAAAATTTATATAAAGATATATCTCCGTCATACAACTCGCTGTTGTCTATATTTAAAATTATTATATACAATACATTGCACATTTTTATTTGTATAAGTTAATGTAAATGCCATTTCAATAGTTAATTTTTGAATTATAATTCGCAAACTTAAACGCACACGATTATAACATGATATATTACGAATTATTATTATCAGAATAATATACGATCTAAAACATTTCGCTCGAATTTCAATTTTCAATTAAAAAAAAGAACCGGATGGGCCTCGCTCTGCTGTACACTTGGGGGTGGAGTGCACCTCGTTTATAGGATAGGTCATTATTACAATGGATTTGTTAAAATTGAATTCAATGATAGATATCATTGTATACTAACAACGATTCTGAACGGAGTTAATATGTTTGTCTAGGATATAATACATTGTTATTTATAAATATTGTAAAAAGTATATTTTATTTTGAAACGATAAATATATTTTTCAATTAGGATGGGTTGGCAGTTGCATACAGCGACATAGTTTGTCGGTCTAGAATATTATACATTATATTATATTTTACATGTTATTTTATGTCAATATTCGCTGTTCAAACGCTTATAAAAATAATTGTGCCTATGGATTTTAATAATTTTTGAATGACATTAAGAACTACTTCTGTGGAATCTTCTATTAAATTTTCAAGTATTTTGTACGAGCCGAGTTCCAAAACACACATCATTGTAAAACCAATAGATTCTATCACTCCGTTCAGAATCTAAAAAAATAAATAAATAAAGAAACACACATCATTGTAAAACCAATAGATTCCATCACTCCGTTCAGAATCTAAAACATCTCCAAGGAACACATCGTTGATTGACCCACTTCAATTATTCTTCAGTAATAATACAATATAGCATCTATTTTCCTGCATAATTAAATATTTCACACGTTTTAGGGTTATTTATAATGGACACTGATTACTTAATCAGTAAGTAATCTTACTGATCATTACTTAATCAGTAACTGAGATATCAATATAAATGTTTAAATATCTTATAGCACACTTCTAGAAAACAACAACAAAATATAAACAAGAAATACACAATATTTATTGAAAAAGATTTATACAATAAATATAGATGTTCTAATTTGTATAATATAGTTGTCAAAAAAAAAAAAAAAAAACATAGAAAATGAACTCCAACTGAATTGGAAGATCGTAAAAAGTTCTAAAATTTATTAAAATTATTAATTCTTATAGGGCAGATGGTTAAGGTCCAAACTGCTAAAAAAAGAGCGAAAATTATTCTCGGTCTAACTGATGAACGGATAAAAAAATCATAGAAATCAAAACAAACATTTTTGCATTAGTCTTATTGCTTTTTATATACGATGTATTATTCCACTTCGTATTTTTATGTCAGTCGACGTCGATGTATCATATTGTTTGCATTATCTTCTTTCATGTTTGTATTGATCTTATCATCAAAAAAATATTAAATTAAATTATATGTTCCGTTACGTATATATTCGTAAAATTAAACACTTGTATTACTTATTGTCTTATTTCATGTAATTTGTGTCTAGCACTTATTTCGGTAAACAAGAAGTTACATTGCTAAGAAATCTTTCTAAAGGTAGACATTGAATCTTGTTCGTCACTGTTTGTCTACACAATGGACATTGATTAACATTATTGGACCATGTTTCAATGCATTGGTAGCAAAATACGTGGGAGCAATTCAAAACAGTTGGCTGCGAAAACAAATTATTTTATAAATCTGTAATAGTTTGATAGTTACAATTTAATGATCCTGTATAGTAATTTATTTGTTATCATAATATGATCAAAAATATGTTATTGCTCTACATAAAATATAAAAAGTAAGCTCGGGAAATAATTGGGTCAAATCTGTGTTGTAATAATTTTTCCATGAAATTGAAAATGTACAGTTATTAACAATACTGCGGAGTTCAATAATTGACGAAGAAAATGATTTTCAAAGATTTGAGAATACATTAAAAAATGATTACACATATAATTCACGCATTGGAAACTAAGCAAATATTTTGTGATACATTTTTATTTATTAATTTTTAGAGTTAAAAGTTCTAAAATACTAGTTATTGCCACGAAGACTAACTAATAATAATAATAATAACATTACCTTCGTAAAAATTCCAAAACAAATATTGCAACGCAATTCCGTTTCAATATTTGTTATGAATTGGTCCAATTGCTGTTTGATTGTCGACTCATTGTTCCCATTGTAAGATGTATGTTCTGCATGCATATCGAGGATTGTCTCTTCGGAATTTGAATCTTTAAATAAAATTATAATTTTCAAATTTAAAAAGTAAATATTCATAAATTGAACAAATAAATCTTACTTAACGAACTATTTAACAGTGGACGTTCAGAATTAACACCATTTTGCGATCTACAGAAAATAAATTAAAATAGTATAACTAAATAATTATAAATATAAGAATATACCTCGTTTCTACCAAACCAGGAAACGGTGGACGTCTAGGTCTGGTTCTTGGCGTGGTAGATGAACGTATCTGCATTGATGTTAAATCCAGTCTCATGTTAAGTACTGGGCCAGTTTGCTCATCATCTGCAGAACGATAGTTAATAATTAAATTTGAATTTTCAGCAGAAAACGAATTATAGGTATTAATAATTAAATATTAATTTTTTTTTTTATATATTATAGCTATAGTTTTTGGAAACTGAAACGATAAAATAGAATTGGGTAAAATTAGTTTGTAAGAATATAGATCAAGTACAATGGTACTCTATACAGGTCGATGTAAAAATGTAAAAACAGCAATCGGACCTAATCGAGGAATTTTTTGGAATGTTGGCCGCCTGGGCCTGGTTCTCGGTACATTCCAAGTCGGCGAACTCGCTGAAGTCGTTCGAACCGATATTCCGTTGATAGGTACGGGTAGAGTCTCATCATCGTCTGCTAAACGAAAAATAATATCTAGATTATAATTTTCTACATTAACGATCTATAAGTCATTATTATTATTTATTGTATAACCAATATATTTTACGATAAATGTTAAAAAAAAAAATTAAGACTCATGCGTGTAAAAATCATTAGGAGTTAACTACGTTGAAGACAATATAACTGTATATGGATCGAAGTAAAAATTTAAAAACAGCACAAGTACCAGATTGTGGAATTCGTGTAAATGGTGGACGTCTTGGTCGTATCCTCGGTAATCCCAGTGAACTGATACGAACCGAAGTAAAGTCCATTCCACTGACGGTTTCAGAGACGGTTACTTCATCATCTGTAAAACGATATATGTCAGTTAACAATTTCAATACATAATCAATCGCAGTGATTTGACATTTTTTCTTTTTTTTTTCTTAATCGAAGTAGAATTATTTTTTATTGCAATCGTATAACCAATATTAATAAGATTTAACAGTATAAAACTAATCGGGAACATACAAAAATGTCATGTAGATGCAATGATAATTTAAATATCTTAGTTGTAGAAACCGATGTAAAATTAGTATTCAGACCTAGTCGAGCGACTGAAGGAAATGGTGGTCGTCTGGGTAATGTCCTTGCTGCATTGTTGGTTTGTAAGCTTTGGGGCTGTGTAAGAACCGAAGTTACTATACCAGTAGCAGGTACGGACAACGTGTTTTCATCATCTGCAAAACGAATAAAACGATTTCTTATTTAGAGTATTCGCTTCAAAATAAACTTATGTTTATAAAGGTGATACAAGAATTATATGAATGTATGCCAATAAGAAGAACTTCTGTCCTACTATATGATACTTACGGTTTCGAGGATCAAGGCTGCCCGAGTCATGTGAATTTCGGCAACGATTACCGAAGGGACACGATCCCATTAAATAATGGGCACACACCGGGTACATAATTGTATCGTCGTATATGCACTAGATACTTAACGTGATACAGATATGCAACCGGTATTTATAAAGAAGGAATGTTGACACAGTGCACCTAAAGTCAAAACAATTATTATTTTACTGTTTTTTACTCAAAAACCAACACTGATGTAAACGCATAGCGTATACTAAAACAAAAGTCAACGAAAACGTCAAGCATATAGTCGTTATGTTACAGTTACCGTGGTAGCCTGTTTCTAAAATTATTTGATCCATATACTAAATGCTATGTATATTAATCCGTATATTATTATTTATTATTTATTAAAAAAAAATAAACAATTTTTTTTTTACAAAAATCGAAAATTTAAATTGTCTATAAATAAGTCAAAATATGTCAAAATACATTGAAAACTTAACCATGTATAGAAAACGTCAATATAAAGATTTGGTGATAATTTCAAGTTGTTGCGGTTTTTCGTTTTTGAGTTAGAGCATTTTAAAAAAACCGATATCATTTGTCAGTCACGAATATTTTAAATGCCTATAAGTGGCTTAAAAATCAATATAATATTTTGAAAAAAATATGACGTAAAGGAAATGCCAATCTTAACAGCTGGTAAAAATTTCAAAAATCTGCGACTTATATTTTTTGAATTATAACAAATATTTAAAATCGTTTGAGAATAAATCACTATTTTATGCAATTTCGTAAATATTTAAATTTCACTCCGTTCAGAATCTAATAAATCGAAAGTCATATAATAATCTATTTCAGGGATGGACAACTGGCGGCTCGCGAGCCTGTTTTACCTGGCCTGTCCAACATTTCCAAATCATATCATATAATTTTAAGGTTTATCGTCTATACTCTATATTCTATAATTTATATATATAGTCTAAAAAAAAAAAGGTTAGATTTAAAATTTAAATGACTTTTGCTTTATGCTAAATGCTTTCTATGTTCTGGCCCGCCGAGTTTTAATTTTCTAAAAATTGACCCTCTAATAACTTAAAATTGCCCATCCCTGATCTATATAGTTATAATGTATATTCACTATCAAGTCAAATATCATTTGATATAAGTTTATAGTGTATATAATGTATAGTTATATTAAATGATTATCAATATTCACTGTAATTAAATTTTGTTATAATAAAATACGATACAATATACTAAACTTTAAATTAATTTGATCACTGTTGATATAGTTTTGAATCATAAAAATACTATCTATTTTATTAAAAATAATAATTTAATTATTAATAATACTAAAATTAAACTTATAGTGTAACGGGTGCAATAATTTTTTATTTTCCCACTACTAAGGTACAAAAGCGCAAAACGAATTTGCGCTTTTGGTCTATCGGAAAAAATAGACGATTTGCGCTTTTGGGTTTCACCGCACAATTCACTTAATATCAAGTGTAGTATTGAGTAAACTTACAATCATTATTTATCAAAATGAAGATTTATATTATGCATAATCATTGTAAAGACATTAATATTATTATAATTATATTATGCAAAAGGTAAATTAATATAACTTGTATACCATTATTTAAATCATAGGTATTGTAATCAATTATGAAAATGTTGGTAAAATCGGTAAGTTTTTCTCTGTCAGATATGAAGTTTTATTAGTATAAGCATAAAAATAAATATTTTTCGCTTAGGTCAGAATTATGTGTAGAATTTAAAAGCTAATGTATTCGAACCACAAATCCTCTTGTATACACATACGGGTCCAAATATGCGAGTCAAAATGTGTTTGAAACCTATTTTTTGTCCGAAAAAAATGCGATTTCGTACAACGTTTGTTTGGCAAGGGAGGATGAACGTTGATGATAACGTTATGATTAGACTGCGGATTATACGAGTATGCATTTGCATGTCTATATGCAAATGCATATAATCGCCTTTTTTTACCTGGTACATATATTTCACTGATTCGTGATGTAAACGGCATATAATCGTATTTTTATACATGTAAACACCCTGATTAAATGTGTAAAAACACATCCGTCCAGAAGCAAGGTGTTTAACTTTACATAATTCATTGCAAGTTACGAAGGAATTATTGAAAACATCATCTGAACTGCCAGACGTATTTTCAGAACAAACCAGTACGAAAAATACTAGACTACTGAGCAAAAATCTGGACTACGATTCCCTAAGTACGATTGATGTTTACATTAATGGCACAAGTACTAAATTGCTCAATACAATAACGAGTAACACGCTTTCTAAGTTCAAAACTGTTCTGTGAGGTTCTGTGTTCTGTTTTATTTTCTTTCATTGAACGGTCATTTTCTGCATTTGAACTTATTTTGGATGACAAGCGCGTCATTGTTTTACAATGAACTACTTAGAGCATATTATAATTGCTATATGCTACATTGCTAATGGTATAATTAAATAAAATTTAATTGGCAGACCGAAAACTCTTGAAAATTTAATGCAAGGTTTATAATAAGTTAAACCTATCGTAACTAAAAAATATCGGTGATCGGTTTACTCAAATTTTGTTTATAAGCCCTTAAAGCTCAAATTTGTATAAAATGTGTAAAAATCACGATAATTTGCAAGTTATTTTGTAGATGAAAATTCATAAAGTTTTTCTGTTCATACTTAAGGTTCAAAATTTAACACTAGGTTATCTATAAGCTACTCTTCAAAAATCTTTAAAAAAATTTCTACCGGACTTAGAGGAATAAATTTTTATGACTGTTTGAAATTTAAATATTTACGAAATTGCATAAATAGCGATTTATTCTCAACGATTTTAAATATTTTTTATAATTCAAAAAGTATAAGTCGCAGATTTTGAAATTCTACCAGCTGTTAAGATTGGTATTTCCTTTACGTTATATTTTTTCAAAATATAATATTGATTTTTAAGCCACTTATAGGCATTTAAAATATTCGATTTTTTTTACATTTATTTTTATAATCGGTGATAAAAAAAATTTGGCTCGTACAAAATATTTAAAAATGTAATAGAAGATTCCACAGAAGTAGTTCTTAATGTCATTCAAAAATTATTAAAATCCATAGGCCACAATTTTTTCATAAGCATTTGAACAGCAAATATTGACATAAAATTACATGTAAAATATAATATAATGTATAATATTCTAGACTGACAAATGATATCTGTTTTTTTAAAATGCTCTAACTCAAAAACGAAAAACCGCAACAACTTGAAATTTTCAACAAATCTTTATATTGACGTTCTCTATACATGGTTAAGTTTTCAAAGTATTTTGACATATTTTGACTTATTTATAGACAATTTTTCTTAAATCTTTCGTTTCAAATAAAATATACTTATTACAATATTTATAAATAACAATGTATTATATTCTAGACAAACATATCATCTCCGTTCAGAATCGTTTTTCGTATACAATGATACCTATCATTGAATTCAAATTTAACAAATCCATTATTATGACCTATTCTATGAAGAGTCGCACTCCACCCCCCAAGTGTACAGCAGAGCGAGGCCCATCCGGTTCTTTTTTTTAAGTTTAAATTATAGTGCATATTTTTACATAATCTATGCATGTTTTCATACATATAATACATATTTTTTTCACTGCATATAATCCGTGGTCCAGTTATGATATTTAGTCGGACACAAGCGTAAGTACACACACTAAATGTATAAGTATTTTGTCCATGACGTCCGATCACGTGAGCTGTCACGGGTTTTAATTGAACGCGGGTTCGATTAATTGTTCATCTTCCGATCGATGGGCCCCGTCAATAACATTATAATGTACTGCGCTGACAATGGATACGTATATCATATTATTTTTATGTAAGCGGTGCGCCATCGATCAAATCCGTGTCAATGATCCATATATAATAAACGTACCTACACGTTCTCTCGCCCTCCTTCTTCTCAGTATATACATATTGTATTATTGTACATTAACAATAAAATAACGCAATTCGTCCGAACGATATGGTCAATAAAAAAAAAAAAAAAACCTTGATCCAGAAGAAACAACGAATATGTATACAACGTACACGCACAGACGACTGTCGCTATGCCGCCGACTCGTCGTCGTCGTCGTCCAGGTGTACGCTTTATCATAAACCGATAAATTGCCAGGCACGTACCCCGCCGAAAATAGGTTACAAGGCCTATAGGAAATAAAGCATTATCATCCCCGTTCCGCGCGATACACATACATTGCATTGTATAAGGGGTACGTACGCTGGGCACATAATGAGACAGATGTCTACCGTACGGTCTATATATCGCATTAGCGATGGCGGCGGCTTACACTATACACACACGTATAATAATAATAATATATTATACGTACGAGTATTGTACATATCATATCGGTGTACTTTATATTCTATAATGTGCTATGATAATAATAATAAAAATAATAACAATATACATACATATATATATATATATATAGACTATGACGTGCGGATATTGTCGTGCGTACGAATATATATGTATGCATTTTTACGAGCAGATTCGCAGTGGCCGCCGCAGGTATACTACATCGCGCGATACGTGCGCGGGGTGTCCAGTGCGAGGGGCTGGGGGGGATTTATTGTGTACAGGTATACGACGTGCACGCGCGACGTGTGTATAGTTATTTGTCGCGAGCTCTAATTGTCCGGGTGGTGGCTTTTTCTTTCTCTTTCTGTCACCCGTACACGCACGCACGCACGCAGCGACTGCAGTTGCTTTTCACAATGAAAACACTGCGGCTCGTACGTACGTACGCGTCCGAACTGAAAAATCGTGTTGCACCGCCTCGTTACGTACGCACACGGCACTATACATTACGTTATACGTTCGTCGGCCGATCTGATAATGCGTACGGTGTGCACGCGGCCAACGGCCATCGCGTGCTGTACGTTTTATTATATCATACCTGTAAGTTATGCGTGCCGCGGTACAATTGTGCAAACACCGTAACGTCAAACGTACGCGATATCGTACCGTATTGTTTGTTGTTACGGCCCCGTAACACGATGGTTTTCGTATTCGAATCGCACGCGCGCGCACACCCGGTCGGGAACGATGGCGACGTTTTTCGGCACCTGACCGCGCCGCGGTAAAATAATAATTTATCGTAACGGGTTACGATACGCATTGTGTGCGCGTCGCTGCGAACTACCATCGGTGTTACATGCATTTACTTTGTGTGTACGTCGTCGCGAGATACCGCGTGCTTCCCAAGAACTTGCTACACTTGCTCGGATTCCTAGTCAATAACGATGGTATTATGTTACTAGTTGAAATCATCCGCTCGTGAGATATTTCAATAATAGGGATCACAGCAATTACTGTTTTGATGTAAAAAAATGTATGTTAAGAAAATGCTCACAATTTTCGTATATCCTAATGCTATTCATTCTCGTTTAGTTGTACTTCAATTAACATTTATCCCAATCGATAATTATCGAAATCAACATATCAAACAAAATAAAATATTTCCTAGATAATAAAAAAATGAAAAAATTTATGTATCTAGCCCAAGACTGTTTCGACCCTTAAAAATGCGAGTTTCGAAAAATTCTTTCTAAATATGTCTGTACGTAGAGATAAGTATATTCCATCAACATTTCAAATAAATCGATGTGATGATAGCTTTGGCCGTATGCTGATCAGTCAGTCAGTTAATCAATGATATTTTACATAAATATAAATAAGATTTATACTTTTATAGTTTACACAATAAAATGGAATCTGATAATTAGCAGGTAAATATTATGTTAATTTTTTATTTTAACCAACAGACTTTTTTGTTGTATTGAATCGATATTTTCATGGAAATACTTATAAATTATACTGCGATATTCGAAACTTGTAATTTTATGGAATTAAAAAAATAATAAAAATAAAAATAAGGTTGATTCAGAACTAATATTAATTAAATAACTTTATTATGCCAGAATCAATCGACGTCTAGTATACATAAAATAGTGATGCATAATTTATTGATATTTATTGAGCACCGCGGTAAAGAAAAGTTCAAATCGAGCGAACTGGTTTTTATTCCAAAAATATCGTTTTGCGAATATTTCTAGACATTTCAGTGTTAAGGAGTTTTGAGGTTATTAAAATTTATAAAAATCGTTCCCAATACGTTCTCCCCTAAATAATACTGGTTCACGCCCTTTTAGCCTCCTCCCTATAAATACACGACTTTCAATATAGCCGTGGTGTCTAAAGAATTGAGAATAGTATATATATATATATATATATATATATAAATACGTCAAGAACAAATATTGATCATGTAGTTACAGTTTCGTTGGGGTGAATATACATTTTTTATGAAAGAAAAAAATCAAATCAAATTCTTGTTTTGTTAATTTTTTCAGACCAACTATTAAGGCATTAAACAATTTTTGGAAAGATTTCGGCCAGGGAGTTGTAAATTGCCCTACAATGGTGTATACGTAAACCCATCGTTATGCGTTTTTATTTTTGGTACAAAACAATTGTCTATGTTCAGGCTTCAGTTAGATATTTCGCTAGTAATTAGTTGAATTAGGTCATATGGACGTATATTTCAATTGTCCCAAGTAGCTCAAAAATACTTTAACCTCATCTGTACCAACATATTATTGTGGTGAACACAGGTATAAAATTTACGTTGTAGTATTCTATTTTATAATTTATAGTATTTAGCTGTATTTATAGTTTATTAATGATAACCACAAGTGCTCACAGGGCAACAGGGAGTATTTAAATTGCATGCAATTTATTTATACAATTGTAAGCTCCAATTTTCCCTTATTACACTATGAAATCGTAAATTAATAAAAAAAAAAAAAATGGATTTAAACGTTTTATCCATTATTTTATGTAAATAACTCACAACGATAACAAACGTCCAGATGTGACATTTCATGACGTATTGACTTCTGGGCCTGGATACACGGACATAAATTTCGTTCCGATACATAATACCCATCATACTGATTTACATTTTGATTTTTTTTTCGAATTATTAAAAACAGAGATATTATACATTATTTTTTCATCAATATTAATCATATTGACGAATGTGATTTACAAATGAAATTTAAAGTAATTTATATAAATGTGCGTAAAACTGAAAAACGTTTCGAGTTAGGTCTGTTGAATTACCAATTTTAAAATGAAAAAAAACAACGAATTTTAATGAAATCCACAAAATGTTCAATTGAAAAAATGTAGTAATTAAAGTATAAATCGTGTTGAAACCGTCAAATATTTGCTCCTAGATCGTTTTATCTATCGTCGATATAGAATTGTTAATTTTTAGTAATATTTAACTAGTAGTGTATAATATTTTCGTTCATATTGAGTTTCGTTTGTGATATAAATATAAACCTGTGCGATGTAGTATCAATTGAGATCAAATTTTTGTGACTAGATGAAATCTAAAAAAGGTATGATTGGTTTCAATTATTTATAGAAACTGCAATCATTTCATTTAATGAAATTATGTACCCAATACTGTTAATATCGTTTAATGTAGCTTAAAGTATATACTAATAATATTGGATGTTTGGATTAGGATATTTCATAGTTTTGAAGTTATATTTTCGGATTAGTTATTCATAATAAAAATGTGGGATTCAAAAAGTCTACTAGATTATTATATTGCTGTGACTTGCAGTATATTATTATACAATTATTTTTAAAAGATTATTATCTATAATTTACTTAAATTAGTTGTAACTAGTATTTATACGTTTACACATTAAATTAAGAGGATGCCATACCAGCATGTGTTGTCTCCGTCTGACAAACGTATAGAACAGCGAATTTACGTTCAGTAATTCAAATATAGTGATGTTAGCTTTAATATTAGAGTATAATGATCTATAATAAAACTGTAAGGCCGAGCGCTCACCAAAGTAACATTGCGTATGGAGTGGCAAGTGATGTAGCAAGTAGCGTATATCTAGCACGCTACTTTATATGAAAACAATGTAATAAATAGATTTTATACCAACCAAATTCAATACAACAGTGATATAACAAATGGTATGTTACGTCGGTGTTATTCAAATGCAGCATGTTCCATTTTATGCCACGTGCCACGTGCTTGTTCTAGTGATAAGCGCTTGGTAAATTATTGTATTTTTATTTATTTTATTAATTTTCAAAAGTAATACTTAGCAATGAAAAACGTCCTTGATTTTAATAAAAAAAATTTTGGTATTATTAAACTTAATCCATGCATTTATAACCATAGTATTTCTGATTATAGCAATAAAACATAATCGATAATATTTGGTAAAAGATTTTATGAATAATAATGCATACCATTTTATTTCAATTATAATTCCATTTGTTAGATATTATGTACATAAATAAAATTTTGATTAATTATTTTATTCTATAAAATGATTGAAATCGTTTTGGATAGACATGCAATTCTTTTAATATATTAAAACCATTACGTTTAGCTTTTGATTCCTTTTCTCAGTATGGATGAACTTAATGCCATCTTATTTTTAATTATTTCCATTATTAACATCGATTAAATTAATGAATGCTATAACACTTCGTCGTCTGATGCCATCAATTTCGAAATTGTAAATGCATATAATTTTTATAATACATTGGGCAACATTATTTTGTTAATACAGTTTAATATAAATTTCAGATAATATAAAATATTATTAACATAGCAAAGAAAGTTATTTGATTTCAATTAAAATTGTATATATATATATAATTTTATTTTGGCGAATTTCATTGTATGATTACGAGTAGGTATGTGAGACTACGTCTAATCTAACCTATCGAGAAATTGGCAGCTCTTAGGGTTATAACTATAAATATCCAACAACCTGCACAGTGAAGGTACTGATTTAGACTTTCAGTTACGTAGGACATTGAAAATTGGGATTTTCCTCAATTTTAAAATATTGATTTTGTAGACGTAATTAAAGATCTTCGGATATTCAACGTAAGTGAAATCAAATAACATTTTAGCATAATGGAATTCCAATAAATGCAAACATTTTGCAGTTAAAAATGTATCAAATTTATTTATTTAAGTACAAATATAAAAACTTACAATAATAGTAACTGTTGCAAGTGAAACTAGACTATTCTAATTAGTTTAGGCCAAAAGCTTAACTTTCGCTTCATTAAGATTATATTTGATTTTAAAACTAGTAGTGAAAATATATATTATCGATAAGAGAAAATATTTCTGTGTTCAACACTTCCTTTAACATACCCGGGATCACAAAAATCTTTACTCTTATTTTTAAAAAAAAATCTGCATGGATACTTTTTATCGTTTGAATTGTGTTTTTTAAAAATACGAATAAAATAAATATTCATGTCATTGCTATACAATTTTTATACGAATAATAATTAAATAACAAGTTTTAATTATATTTATTTTGTTATTGTAAAATTCAAATTTTAATATTAAATGTTAAAAATCAGTAACTATTGACGTTTTTTCAGTTTTCCGATAAAAACGTATCAATATCGACACTATATAATGTGATTTAGTAATAATAATATGATCTATACATTGATCTATGAACGGCAACACCTATTTCATCCTTCTTAGTAGTAATACAAATTAAGGTGTATACCTAAAAATGAACGAACACAAAGTATTATGAAAAATAATTAGAGAAACAGGAAAAAAATGGATTTGACATATAATAAGAAACAATGAATGGATAACGACTGTAATACAAGGAAAGAGACGGATAAGCTGGAAAAGGTGAACATAATTTATAAAAAAAATCATAGAAAAAATAGAGAAAAAAAAATTAAAAAAAACTAAAGGAGCGGTGATGGATAGAGACGAGTGGAGATATATCATCAAATCAATCTAAGAATTAAAAAAAAATAGTGGTGATTTACTCAAGATGTCACAAAAAAGTTTGATTTTTCAATACTTATACTAATATAGAGTTGCATACAATTTTCAAAGTAGTATAGTTTATTAAATATTAGTAGTCTATTTCTTTTATATTGTATTATTATTATCATATCCTATTTGTACTACTCATTGATCACAGCCGTCTTATCGTTAAGGTCAATGACAGGACATTATTTTCGTGCCTTGACGCAGAACATGCATTCGCTGAAATGTGTTTTTGTTAAATTGCTAAATAGCTTTGCCTCAAATAATAACTATATGAATATTATAGTAATTTCCATTTGCAGCTAGTAGTTGAGGATTTTAGAAGTGGTCATAGAGGGGTCATATCTTCTCAAATGGTCTAGGTCCTCGATTTGTTTTGTTATAGCTATAATATAAAAATTATAAATAACACAATTTAATAATTAATAAGCCGACTGACTGATGTAATGATTACATCAATATAAAATAATCTTATCTGTATTATAAAACTATGATTTAATGTCATATATTTTATCCAGTTATGTATATATATTATTTTTTTTTAATAAAATAAAATATAAGTGTATTATAATTTTTAAAATCTTTGCCCTCCCCTAAAACAACATTTTAGATTCACTACCGACGGTTACTAAAACTGGTAAAATAAAAAACAAATAATCTTAGCGTAGAAAAAATATGATATCCATAATACAATGAGTGATTTTTAAAATTAGACACCTATTAAAATAATCAAATAAAACAATACCATTTACTATATATTTATTCATACAATGTTGACTTAATGATAAATAGTTACACACGTCATGTTTTCTTAAACATTTATTTAAAAAAGTCATGATAAATTACGGGTCATATTTTTATTAGAAATCATTGTAGAAACTAGAGGATAGCAGAATAAACATATTAATAGTATAATTGAATATTTCCGTAGAAATCAAACGTAAAAAGTAATCTACTTAATATTTTCATCGGTTACGATGTACATTTTAATAAATCACCTACTATCCCTAAGAAAAATGTACCACCGGACCACAAATTCTGTTAACATAACATCACGATTCACCGGTTTCAATTTATTTTTAATAGCAGCGACATCGGTGCGGAAGAAAATCGTTATTACTCGATCGTCATCCCCTATATTATAGCTACTATATTCCGTTTCGAATCTCCGGTTTGATCGCGTATATTTAGCTGGAAACGGGTACCTGCAGTCTACATCGATAATATTCCCTGCACCGATAGTACATATGTACTTCATTCAGTTATTTCGCTTTCATTCACCGATTATTGGTATAGGTTCTGCGAGGCGTTTGACGTGTAAAAATAATCGTTAGTACATACTTCATACAGCTAATAACAACAATAACAGCAACACAACACGTACCGTATGTTTGTCATTTATACTTTTCAATACGATTAATTCGTGTTTAGAAATGCAATTTTCCACCGACGAACGCGCACAGATATTATTATTATTATAGTATGTCGTTTATTCCTTTTCAATGGATTTTGACACCGAACACTACTGCAGTAGCAGTTGAAATACAACGGATTTCGATTTCCGAATCATTCGTACGGAAAAAAACTTGTTTTTGCTCGTATAATGGCTCAAAGTGTTTTCAACAAGGCATTTGGTAAAAAAAAATAAATAAAAAAAAAAAAAAAACGAATCCAGCCTAAATGTATCCAGTTCAGTGTGTGTAAGAAGATCCTATACACGCGCACAATATACTGCAGCATTCATCGACTTTAATCAGGGTGCACTTTATATCCCCCACAGTTTAATTCTCTCTACACTTTTCTACCCTCGAAATAATATCGTAGACAATGTCGTACAAGTCTTAAGGGACAGTAACCACCATGAGCCACCCGGATTTCGGATGAAATTGAAATACGCGGGGATATAGGGGAGAAAAGGCGCCCCAAGTTCAAAAAATGGCGGACCTCTCGCGTCCGTACACACACGTACACGCATACACACACATATATTTATATGGGCTGTTGATTTTGGTTTTGTGTAATATTTACGACCGTATCTGATTATAGCAGTGCTGTATTAAACACTATTACGTATATATAAATCCATAAAGAGGCAATTTATTTTTATTAAATATATGATAAGTGAATATGTACGAACGGAACGACTTAACTTTCAAAATGTTTTACGCTCATACATCATTATTATCATCATTAAGCGTTGATAACAAATTAAAGAATATTATTATTTGATAAGCATGTTAAACGACATTATATAAAAGATACTGTTTTTCAATATCTTTTTATTTTCCAGTATAAATATGTGGTTAAAAATCAGCGTATATTTTTTTCATACAATTCGATGCAAAAAAACGAAATATCATCAAAGTCGAAAACATAATTACTGATGCGTACTACATATCGCGGTGTATATAGATCAATTACGTATGTGGTTTTGTTCGTAACGCGTGTATGCATAATTATATGTATATATAATAACAAAGCATAAAACAAGCATAACATATTATTGCTCTCTGCCACGCTGCCACGAAGGGGAGTAAATTGTGGGCGTATATTTTTTTAATGAACGCACTGCGCCCACGCCTACCAAATAATTTATTAGTGATAAAACACTTGTTAAACATAATATCATTTCGATTGGCTTTTTTTCCCAACGCGTTTCCACCAAGGCTGTAGCCAGGGAGGGTCAGGGTTTAGACCCCCCTTCGAAATTTTTTTTGACACTGAAGAAGTTATCAAAAGATTTTCAAATACTTCAAGGAGAATTAAATTAATATAGTTGTACTGTAGTACGTTTTATACCTTTTTTTATTTTTTTGATATTTGTATTGTATATAGTTAACTTATATACTAAAGTGCAATGAATCATAATTATTAATGTAGAAACATAAGATAATGTACATAGTTATCTACCTAAAAATGCCATGTTCTTAATTTAAATAATATTTTTTTTTATAATTTCATATTTTATTACATAATATAACATTTATATTCTAACCCCTCCCCTCCTCGAAATATTTTTCTGGCTACGGTCTTGGTTTCCACGTTTAAAACATAATACGTACGTCTTAGATTCTTTGGTAATATTATTTATCATGCCGTCCTTTTACACAATTGTGACGTATCCAGAATTTTATTTTATATGGATTACCAATAACAATGTGACAAAAATTAATTTTAATTTCGTGTGAATTTTAATACAATTATATTTATATGATTTAGATATTTTAATTCAAACAGGCTAATTTTTACTAAGTATCCGAAAATTAATGTATTCGGTAATAATAATAGTGTAGACAGCAGTCAAAGATAAACGCGTATTAGCTCAGTAATTATTTGGATTTTTTTTGTTGTAATTATCGTATTTTTTTTTTTTTTTTTTGTGCACGTTTGATATTAATAATGCCGTTTAAATGTTTAGTGACAATTTTCGGAAGGTTGTGATACAACCCTCTGTATACGCCACTGCACTCGTAGACATTCGAGCGTTATTTACGATTTACGCTGTTCATACATTGCATATGACACGCGTTACCCCATTCGTAACATTATCAGGGCCGGATTTCTGTCGAGGCAACTTCCTAGGGCGCCGATCTTGTGGGAGCCTTCTGTTCGTAAGCTTTGATATCCCAATGGACACACGTAAATAATTCGACTTGTGAACAGATTTAACAAATTTAATTTTACTGATTGATTTTGTAAAGTATTTGATTTCTATAATCTAAAGTAAATCAAGAATGAAATTCACTAGCCATCGGGTAGTAAGAACATTTAAAAATAACTGTTGATAATTTGTTCCTAAGAAAACTTGAGATCTTTGTAATATAAGTTAATTTAAAATAATGTAATAAGCGCTATCATTAATATTATTTGTATATATGTATGTAAACAGTGGCGGATCTAGGATTTTTTTATGGTGGGTGCTTTATTATATAATATCATGTTCTATGATATCATAAATAAATATACAAAAAGTAATGCTTTGACAACCGAGCAGCTGACTTATCAGTTTACCTGTTCTAACTTACAGAAAACCAATGCAAGTACCTCAAAATCGTGCGTGGTCGCCGACCGGTTTTTGCTGCGCCACGGCGCGCGTTCTGGTAGCCCGTACCAAAAATATGCCACTCGGGGAATTATTAATAATTTCTAATAAAAATACGCAAAACGGTGGGTGCTTCAGCTCCCAAGCACCTCCCATAAATCCGCTACTGTATGTAAGTATAATGTATTTCGAATAAAATGTTGTCGGGAAAACGCGGAAAAAAACTGGAGAACAAGTGCAAATCTCCTTCTCTGTGAATCGCTATTGTTTGCTCCTGTTTATACTTATGTACACAATCCAAGGAGGTCGAACTTACTTCTAATAGTATGAGCTTGTGTATGATATTTGTACACGTCAGTTATTTTTTATTTATGCGACTAATTTCCATATGATAATGTGCTGATTAATGGTGACGAAACCTGCGGGAATTTTGCAGGACTCGAACATCATGTATACATATATGTCATTTAATACGCGTGACCTCAGCGGTTTGTGCGATCAATTGAAATAACTGAGAAAAAAAATCTGTGTTTGTAACACGTATATTAATGTACACAAGTAGGTTCAATACATCATATACTTAGTGAGTCGTTTCGTATATACGTCCAAACTTACTCAACCTACGGATCGTATTCCGTCCGCGTTTTAATTTATATTGTATTTTAAACTAATTTGGTTCGTTATGTAAATATACTTTGAAAATAATGCTGATCGTTGTTCAAGGGCATATCGTGTTTCGTTTTGGCCAATCGAGAAAAAATCGTAACAACAATTGGGGCGAATTGAAAAACAAAAAATGTTTGTACTTATTTTATTTATTTTTGTCGCCGTTTTAAACGTATCGTTTCGGTAGAGTTTAAAAATATACGAAAAGACGCGATGTAATAGAAACAATATTTTTTCTGGTCAATTCAATAAAACTTTAATATTTGTACGGATCAAAGATCTACGGATGGAGACTTACATACTATGTTCTTCATACAACCTAACCTTTTTCAACTGATGATTTTCGTGGACTTATAATTTTTACCGAACTCGTATTCTAGTTCGTTGATATATATTTTGTACCTGTTTCGTTCACTAATACTTCTTGTGACAATGTTCGTTTATGTACCAACGCATAACCTAACGTGAAATTCGGATGGAATATCGACTCGTACTCACCTCTTACTATATACATTTAATTCTCATTCCATCGCACTTTCCTCGTGATTTTTCGTTAAACACCCGACAGTGACAAATGAAATGAATGATATGAATACGAATCGATATAAACAAATGTGACATGACATGCGTATACAAATAATTCATGTTTGACTTCTTTTGTATTGCATTGTATACATTAATTATCTTTCGGTCGTTTTGTTCGCTCAAATCATATTGTATGCATACAATTCAACAGAAAAAGTATCTACTTGCCAAAACTAGTTGTTTTAAACATTTAACCTAAAATATGCGAGTGTAGAGTGGATACAGGTATTTTATTATTAATTATCTTAAGTATTACAAGTTTTGTTTGGAATTCAAAGCCGTTAACTATAATTCAAATGTTTTATACAGTGATAGTCTGAGTAAAATACGTATGTGACTCGAACAATCGATATTCGTTGACCGTTGACACGCAATAATGTATAGGTGATATAACTGATCAGTTGGTCGACCATAAAAATTATGTCAATCATTGTCAACGAATACGCAATTAAAAGCTGCAATTTTCAATAAAGCACACGTACAATAAGGGTTGTACATACAATAGTTATAAATTAGGTTTGTTTGATATATGCGTGTAAACGTGACATTTTAATACTTTTGTATAAAATATTAGATTTATTTAAAAAATGGTAATATATTATACAATAACAATGTTTTCGTGCTATCTAAATATTATTTTTTGTACCATATATAGTGACATAAGCACACATATCGTGTTATATGTCGAAAGTCACTATTTTTAATCAAGTAGTTATGAATAAGTTTAGAAGTTTGTACCATAAGGGTTTTAGTATCATTCACCCTAAATGCGGATTATTATATTATATGTGTCCATGCAGCCTATAAGCATACAAAAAAAAAAAAAAAAAAAAAAAACAAAGAAAAATGTAAACCAACACTGACGCGTTATCTTTCTCTATTATGTATACATGTTTGTTGTTCAGATTATGTATAATTTTGTTAATCGGATATTCGGAGATTTGTTTGGTTGAAAATATTAACTATAATGACGTATACTTGATCCGTTCTACATAAAGTCAAATTTACTATATATTTTGTACGATTTATGACGTATAGAAATAACTTGTTCATATTTATTGAACATAAATAATAAAATATATGTGCATGTTATGAACACTGCAGTTTAACGAGTGAAATCAAGTATAAATCGTTTGAGCGTCTTCAAAATTGCATTAGATAGTTAAAAAAAAATAAATAAAAAATTACTGATTCACAATTGTAGCTCACAGCTTAAATATCTGAACGTTAACTTATTTTTTTAGGAAAGCAGAGCGTGACAGTTAACGATTGATGTATCGAGTGACCTACGAATCGCTATATAAGCATGTTGACATACAAAGTTAAAACGAAAATCACATGATGTAGCTCATCGTGTTATTATATAAAATGTAACGGGCAAGTGGGTATATTAAGAACGGGGTGTAAAATCTATAAAGAAAATGTTTGGAGTAAATCAATG
>JASXSY010001959.1:0-75442 GCA_034509805.1 Sipha maydis | reverse complement strand
AAACAATAATGGGCGAAAGAAATGTAAGCATGTTAAGATTGTTTTTTTTTTGTTTAGTGTGATGGGCCCAGGTAAGTCTTTTATCTAGATGAACTCCTAGGTATTTAGTTATATTTTTGATAGGAATTTGTACATTATTGAGCGATAGTTGAGGATATTCTTATTTACTAAAATAAAAATGAATTTGAAATGATTTCTTTTAATTATTTTTAATTTTCCCTTTTTTAGCCCGTTTAAAAATTTGATTTAAATGGAATTGTAAATCATGAATGGCTATGTTTAGGTCTTTGCTTGATGCTAGTATAGTGGTATCGTCTGTATATATTGCTAGAGTTGTATGGTTTGTTTTAGATATTTTTAATGTGTATATATTGTAGAGTGTAGATGATAGGTCACTTCCCTGTAGTATTACTGCTTAAATTTTATGGTAAGTAGAATAAGAATTGTTTTGTATAACAGTGAAATATCGGTCTTATAGGTAAGATTTTAATTTATAAATATTAAGGTTGGCTATTTTATAATTTACCTAAATTGACTTCTTAATAGGAATAATTTTACTCACCAGGATCCAATAATATCTTTAAAACTGAACGATCACCCGTAAGATCTTCATGATTAGTAGAAGTAAGTATGTTGCTGAAAGATTCTAAATTATCGCTTTCCTCTCCTAACATATCAAAATTAATAAATTCTTCCAAGTCTTTTTTATCATACAGGGAAAAATCTTCATTGAAGTTGGATTCTGTATTTTCAACTGTGAAACAATGTCCAGTTTGATTATTCAGTATTTCTTCTGATGCTTTCTTTAGTATACTGTCTATTTCACACGATTTTTTTTCGTCGGACATGGTCGACATGATATATAAACGTTGTAAAGTTCACGGTTTACAAATATTATATTAAAATTATCGATTGATGAGTTACTAAATTAATTATTATTTACCCAGCTTCAAATATTGTTGACATGAAAAAAAAAAATTAATTATTCGTAAATACTTTAAGTATAAAACCGTTAACAATAATGTTGCTCAATTTCTCTGTGATTACCATAGTAGCATAATCTATAGCTTCTGAACACGTGGTGGAGTTTGAATAAAACCATTGATTATACATATTATGTATAATCAATGATAAAACGTATTCCATGGCGGTATAATCACAGGCTATACACCTATCTATATACACAGAATAGATAAATGCCATATATTTATTTCTTGGCTGTGGTCATAACAGTATATATGTTCATGGTCATAGATATTATAAGATTTCTAATAATATCTATGGCTGTGGTATACATCGAGATAAAGAATACACTGAAGCGCGCACTCCTAAACAAAAAACAAGCCCCGTGATAATAATCATCCCCACCACCGTACGGCAAAAAACTATTATTTGTACGTTTGTAGTTGTGGTTTATTAACTTTTCTGTGGTTTAAATGAGTGCTTATTTGAGTTATTCAAATATATTTAAATATATATTTATTCTTATTTGTGACGGGCTTTTTTTGTTGAAAATAATTATTTTTTGTATTATTTTTCTTACTATTTAAAGCCAAAATGATAATTTCGTGTTCGGCTTTTGGTTGCACCAATAGATAGACAAAAGGCAGTTCTGTACAGTTTCATCCTTTTTCACCTTTTTCTAAAGGTTTTAAAAGTCCAATAAATTCGGGAAACGTCAACTCAATCAAAGCTATATTCGATGAAACGACAAGTTACTTTAAAAGTTTAAAAATATAAGACGTTCCAATTATATTAGGGGGTAGAAAAATGTTCTTGGTTTTATTATCACATGGAAAGTACCTTAAATGTAGCATATCAATTATTAAATAAACTTCAAATCCCATTAAAATTTGTACTGACTTATAAAATGTCCCAGGATCATTTAGAACTTTTTTTTAGATGCATAAGAGCAAAAGGTGGCTCGAACAACCCAAATGCAGATCAATTTAAAAATACGCTTCGGCAATTATTGTTCACCAAAAATATAACTGTTGAATTTGGAAATTGTTCGAATTTTGATTACTCTGAAGGTGATGTAATAGAATTCAGATCTGAAAAACGTAATTTTTCTGATACAAATAAAACTCCTGATAATAATGAGCTTGAAAAATATTTGATTCATCTTGATAATGTTGATTTGGGTTATTATGTTAAAGATATATTAGATTATATTGGTGGTTATATCGTGAGAAGTATTATTAAAACAATTGTGTGTGTCAATTGTGTTCAGCTACTTTTAGAAAATCGTCTAGACCACGAATACAGTAAAAATTTATTTTTTATAACTTCAGTAAATAGAGGTAAATTAATAATACTTCTAAGGCTGTTTCATTAATTGTACAACTTGAAAAATCTTTTCAATCTGTGGTTATAAGGGAAAAAAATCTCCAAAGAAATATAGTATAAATATAGTATATTGAATAAAAATAGTTTATTTTTTTTTGCGAACTCACATCCTATTGATGTTGAATTTGGCTCACATAGTCATGAATATTCATTATTTACATTAATTTGTCAAAAATTTATCAATATTCGAATGAAACATTATGAAAAGCAATTTAATATGTGTGAAGTTTTCAAAAATCATTCTTCCCTCAAACATAAACTTACAAAAGTTATTTTGTTTAAAAATCTATTAGTATAAATTATTGTTCTCTATTATACTATTTGTATACAATACATTATTTTTTTTTTTTTGACATGGTTCATATTATACATAACAATGTTTTAATAATCTAACTAGCGACTAGCCATAATATTATAATGTGAAGGTACACAAAATAAGAAGTGAACTGTCGCGTACCATTTCTGTGATATATTTTGTTGTTTTTAATAATATTATAAATATATGAATTATTATTTTTATTATTTAAATGTCGATTAAGTAGGTAATGTCCAATAAGTATTAGGTTAAAATTGCATTTATAGCAGCAACAAAAAAAGTGAATTCTTCGAATGTTTCCTGTGTACGGCATACGTAATAATATTCTTCTCGCCGTACGGTGGTGGGGATAGCGTTTGAATCGACGCCGCCCGACTGCTCGTTTTATTTATTTGTGGGGGTATACGCATAGATATTATAAGAATTCTTATAATATCTATGGGTATACGAGCGCGCGCTCCAGGGTATTCTTTATCTTGATGGTGGTATATAGTCTGTGTTTATACCATGATTAAAGATCAATATATATATATATTGTTTATACGGAACAAAATAAATTATCAATAACCAAAGATAACCAATGATAACAAATGTGTTCCTTCAAGACTCGTCTAACCTTAAAATTAACCTATGTAGTACTGAAATACGATAACATAATAACAACAACGTGTTTCGTTCTAAGTAAAATTGAAAGACAAGAAGGATAAGAAATACTTTGAAAATTTTTTTTACGGTGATCGTAGACACTTCAAAAAATGGAAGACATTTCTGAAGTGTTAAACAAAAAAGCGGCTTTAGATGTGGCAGCACAACAAAGTGTGAGTGTAACCAAAGTATTAGAACCGGAAATTGATTTGGGTACTCTGCTATCTTTTGATTCAAATGATTTTGACACTAAACAGCTCAGGTAAAATATGATCAAAATCATTTTCTTTAATTTATGTATCGTTTTTTTTTTTTTTTTAAGTCTATTCATAATCTGTAGACAAATTATTACAATAAGTAAATTCGATATTTATAAGATATTTATGACACGAGTAGCGTGTTAAGGAAGAAATCCATTAGTAACACCTCTTTTATTAATTGAGTTGATCTCTACGTAATAATCGTTCTAATTTACATGGCAGATTTTTTGATAGTGGAAATATGAGATTAAAGTACTGCTGTCTGCTTACATTTTGATAGAAAAGTTTATACATTATTTTGGTCAGTTCGATGGTAGTACTGATTTTTAAGTTCTCGTGTAGGGAAAAATTAAATACATACCACCAACCTTGTATAAGTAGCCTCAATGCTATTGACTAAAATGTCTGATATTGAAGAGTAGCAGAAACTTCAAATTTTGATTCCATAGGACCAAACTGTTTTTGTGATTGACTTATACATAAATAGTTTATTTTTAGATGTTATTTTGGAGTTGTGAAGGGGACTGAGAAGATGGAGTCTATTATTGTTATAATTTAATATTTCATTTTCATAACTAAAAAATATGTTCATATTTTTGTATCTATATTTTGATGTTTACAGATCTGACCAAGAGGCTTATTTGAAAAGTGAAACTAGAAACAATGTACAGTTAGTGTTAAATAAATTATTTGAATTGCCTATAAAAAATGAAGATGGATATATGTATGTCGATTTACCAGAACCAAGATATAGTTTACCTCGTGAAAAACCATTACCAACGCCTAAACCACTTACTAAATGGCAGAAATTTGCCATTGAGAAAGGAATCAAAAAAACTCCTAAACCTAAAGCTACATGGGATGACATTTTACAGGTAGATATTTATGTGCATTTCAATGTAACAATGTGGATTATTTTGTTTTTCAAGTAAATTTTCTATGATCTTATCTATTTTTAAAATGGAATTATAAAGTTATTGTACTGTATGTGTATGATTGTATGATATCTGGCTTACCCCTTACTAATCAATTTTCTTACAATTAATATATTTGTATATATTTTTCAATAATAAAAATTATTTTCTCCATTCTATTTTGGAAAGTTTTAGTCTAATGCAGCGGTTCCCAAACTTTTACGACCACGGAACCCTTAGGAAATAGTTTGTGTTTCATGGAACCCCAATGTTCAATTAACCTGGATTTTTCAATTATTTACTATAAAATTAATAAGTACTCCAAGTAATGTTTTAAAGATAGTTAGTGATATTTTTTTATTACAATAACTACACTCAATATTCACCTTGCGGAACCCTTGAGATTGTCCCATGGAACCCTTAGGTTCCGCGGAACACACTTTGGGAAACACTTCTAATGACCTCTAAAAGACTACTATTGAATTTATATTTTTTTATTAGAAATGGATACCAACTTATGGTTACAAAAAAGCTGCTGCTGACAAAGAAAAAGATTGGATATTAGAAGTACCTGGTAATTCTGCTGATCCAAACGTTGATTTGTTTGCTCAAAAGCGTGAAGCAAAAAAAGAATGTGTTGCTAAAAATGAGTACCAGAGGTTACGTAATATCGCAGCTTCACGAAAGATAAAAGTTCCTTCAGTTGGATTACCTCCTTTAGAAGGAACATTACATTCAAATCAAGTATATTTTATATTTTATTTTATTATTATCTTAATGTTATATTTTATAAAATGATTGTAAGTAATATTAACTGAAAAAAATTTATAGTTAAAAACAGCTGTAGATGTAGCAAAAATTTCGACTGCATCTGTTGGTAAATTCCAACCAAAAATTAGTAAAGAAATTGTAACAATTAAGAAAAATATACCTGGATTAAAGAAAGAAAAACTGCCTGCTAAAGTAAGTTGATAACTATTTAAATACAGTACTAAAATGTCATTATTTTCTTAAAAATAGTACTAAACAAGGTCAATGTGTACGTAATATAAAATACAATTTATCTATGTATATTTTCTGCCATAACTTATTCCTATAAAACTAGTGATGTTGCTTGTTTCAAATGAACTAAGTCTTGTGTGTAAATTTTAATGTTAAAAAAATATTTAAATGCTCTCAAATTTTGAGTTAATTATCCAATTATAACATAATGTAGGTCTAGCAATTTATTTCCAAATTTCTTTAATTTAATGTTCATAAGTTATATTTTTTATTCTAAGTTATCTGTAAGTATCTGTCTGTTTATTTTATGTATAAATATATTTTTTTCAGAGTATGAAAGAAGAAAAATCAAGCAGTCTTCAAATATTAGAGTCTATAAATAATAAAAAGCCCAAATTCAATTTAGAAAAAGCTGCTAACAAAGCTATTCATGCTGAAGAAGTTCAGTAAGTTCAGAAAATATAATAAATTAAATTAAATTAAAAAAATATATAATTTACCTAACCTACCAACTATTTATTTAAATTAATTTTTAAATGTACTTGTTAGAAGATTCCGAGAGAAAAAAGAAGGCAACGATAAAAAGAAAAGTGGACGATCTCGTAGTAAAGGATCATTTAAAAGACCTACTGCAAATACTGGAAAGCGTTTGGGAAAACAAAAGGGTGGTCGTAAACGTAGATAATTTTAGAAATTGTTTCTATTTTATTCATTTGTATGTTAAAAGTAATTTTGGAATAATTATAAATAAAATAAAAGTAATTTTAAATGTTAATTATATTACCTATTAGTTTATTATTTTACTGTTTATCCACTAAAATATTAAATCTATCAACTAATTTATTATTCAGTCATTTAGTTTTTTCTCAACATTTAATTAATTTATTAAAACTAAACATTATGTAAGTCTTAATATTTAAGTGAAAGGGAATAAGTGATTGGTGGTTTTTTATTTGATTACTTTCAATTCTGTTGTGTTCAAAGATTTATTTTGAATGAAAAGTTTTAATTTTCTTCAACTATTACCGCAATCTTGATGACTATATATAACATGAAATAATCAAGCATAATCCTTAAAGTAGCACAAACGAACTACATATTGAAACTCAGCCATCAAGGAAGAGCAAAAAATTTGAATTTTTTTAATTTGGTTCTTTAGTACTGTAGTGGTTTTATAATTTAATTTAATTTTATAGAAATTATTAAATTTGTAGTTTTAAATTCCTAGTAGTTTTTGACCTATTAAAACTTAATTTTGCAATGTATAAATATTAATAAGCGTACACAAATAAACAAATATTGCAACTGACCATATTGACGCATTACTAACCTAACTGGGTTCACATTACTACAATTTCTTGCACGATTTTTCCCGTATGCTTATTTTTACTCATGCTAGAACAAAATTGAAGAAATTTGAACTTTGATATTACGCATACATGTTCTTTCATACTCAAACTTGCACGCAGTCCGACATGTCGGACACAAATTGAATAAAATTAGGTAATTGTATGTTAGTTTTATTCATTTTGTTTTAAGTAAATTTTTTTATTAATTAATATTTTTAACACTAAAATTAATATTAAATATAATAAATATTAAAAATTGGTAAAAGAATAGCTTGTGGCCAAAATCGAAATACCTACTATTTCCAATTTATGCTTTTAGCTTATTTTTTAAGATTGTTTTTGGAAGCAAATAATAAGTACTCCTTTTATTGTTGGATCTATTTAACAATCTCATTAAAAATTTAAAAAATCACAGTACTTCTACAATCAGGTCACTTTTCAAACTAAACAATATTTATCTTTTTTTGATGTTATTTCAAAACTGACATATCATTGACTTTGCTAAATAAAAGTAAAATTATAAAAAGTTTTTGTATTCATAAAATTATATATTAATATATTATATTATATATTATTATTATTTTAAATTATATATAATAATTTTTCCTTTTCTTTGTAGATGACAGTCTTTAAGACCATACTGTATACAACTCTTAAATTATACAAAGGACATTTTCCTTGATTAAGTTTTGCAAACTTTAAAACAATAAAAAATTACGTTCTGAGTTTTTGAATAGATATTTTGTGTATACAATTGCCGTGATAAGTAAGATTTGTTTACTGAATTATCCGAATTGATTTATTATTAGAAATTGGTAAAACAACTGATAATGAATTGATTATAACATAATAAACATATTTATTAGGTATATATTTGGGTAATATTATAATAATATTATTAAGTGCTCGGATTTTATAGTATTTACTAATCGTTATAGGATACAGATAAAAATAGCAAACGGAGGTACCTATATATTTATTTTATACACCAAGGACTCCAAAACTGAAATTTAATTTTGCTATATTTTGCATATTTTTAGTATTTCAGATTTTTAGTGTCATTTTCGAAATTTTGGTACTGTTATTTGCCAATAGATATAATAATATAATCCTTTTATTTTAAATGTATCATAAGTATTATTTATATTGACTGAAAAATAGTATTTATCTATGTATTATAAAAAAAAAAAATACCTAAATTTTTTTATATTGTTAATAAAAGATAATTTTATTTATTTTGTGCTTTCGGTCATATTGTAGTGTGTATTTCTGTACTTTTCAATGATATTAAATCTGAATCCTGATAATTATGATTCACAGATAATATTGGTATCTAATATAAAATCAAGTTTATAGACTATGGTACTTGGTACCTACTACTTAAACACAAAGGCGTTCTCAGTATATTTCAATGGAGGGAGATGAAAAAATGGTTACAAAATAAGCCGTAAGCAAAAAAAATAATAACTAGTCAATATTGAAAACGCATATCAAAAGTAGATAAAACGTGTATTACCTATATGTAAAAAATAAAGAACTTTGGTGGATTTATCCCCATATCTCCTCCCTGTGAGTACGCCCATGCAGTGGCGTCATTTGGGGGAGGGGACAAGGTGGGCATTTGCCCCTGTCTGATTTTAAAAGCAGCCCGATAGGCCTGTTTCAAATTGTTGAAATGTAATTATTGTTATATTTTATAACACAAAAACATGCCTATTTTTATAATATTTTCAGTAAATATTATACTGTGTATTTACTAAGAAATTATTGTCCTTTAATAAACTAACAATATTTGTTTTAATCAATAACAATTTTCATAACAGTTTACAGTTTTAATTGGTATAGGCATAGAATTGTTTTTATAAAATATCTACTTCCTATTTGCACCCAATATAAGCAATCATTCGCAATATTCACCATTCCACAGCATTAGAAGAGATTGAAACCGCTCTATCTGTGCTAGATTTTTCAGTCGTAAGTGTATCCAATTTTATTAATAAGACCAAGAATTTGCCACTACCTCTTTTCGCTATCGAGCTTGAGAACAATGAATTTAATAGAAATATTTTTAATGTCTCAAATTTACTTAATTTTGAAATCATCGTTGAAAAACCAAGACTAAGAAAGGCTCGAGGTCACCCTCAATGTAAGCGGTGCCAATCCTATGGGCATACGTTGAAATATTGTTGTCACCCTCCTCGCTGCGTGAAATGTGGCCAGGATCATTTCACTGAGGAGTGCGTTAAGCCGCGTGATCTACCGGTAAAATGCGCTTTATGCGCTGGTGATCACACTGCCAATTTTAAAGGTTGTTCGTCGTATAAAAAGCTCGCTTTGTCCAAAAACAAGAAATCAGCATTCCGCTCTAACAGCAATACAAATGTGCAAACACCTCCAAAGATTTCGTCAAACGAGGTCCCAGGTGATCATGCTCGGCAGCTTCCAAGAAAATCCTATGCTGCAGCAACCAAAACGGTTACTTCTTCCATAGATTCCATAACAAATGTTTTATCTGAATTTATTTCCAATTTTAACTCTTTAATCACCCCACTAATTAATCTACTTATGGAGATCGTTAACAAACGTTTCTGTCCGTAGAGTAGTGGTTTTTTTTTCTTCTTTCTATTTATCTTTTCATTGTATATTAGACTATATATACAATTTAATTATCTATATTACCTATATTACCTTAGTGTATATATATATATATATATATATACACTAAGGTATATTATAAATATATAATTTGTTATCTTATCTATTGTATACATTTTGTTTAGGTGAACTAACATCATTAATTTTATATGTCATATTATATTTTAATTGTTGAACTATAATAGTCGATGACTAAAGGCTAATAAAAAAAAATAAAATAAAAAAAATCTACTTCCTCATATTTGCAATTGATGTTGTTACCTAATAAAAGGATTGGAAGCGGCGACTTTCTGTCTTTGTCTAACACACGCCTAACAGGATTATAGACGTATTTTATTTCCAACATACCAATTGATATAATGCAGCGATAAAAATTATGAAAAAAGATATGAATTTGTCGTCAAGTCTACTTTAGATCGACTTTCTCACAATTTTTTGATTTTATCACTCCAAAATCCTAAAAATTAAATATTAATATGAGTAATTAAAAATTGATATATTTTAATATTTGGAGAAGTTTAAATTAAAAAATCAAAACTTTGGAAAAATCGATCTCAAGAAGACTTAACGGCAAATTCATGTCTGTTTTCATAATTCTTATCGTTTCACTAGATTAATCGGTACGTTTAAAATAAAATATGTCTATAAACCCTATATTAAGCGTGTGTTAGACAAATACAGAAAATTGTCGCTTTCAATCCCCTTAACAATAAAATAAAAAAAAGAACCGGATGGGCCTCGCTCTGCTGTACACTTGGGGGTGAAGTGCGACTCTTCATAGGATAAGTCATTATAATGGATTAGTTAAATTTGAATTCAATGATAGGTATCATTGTATACAAAAAACGATTCTGAACGGAGATGATATGTTTGTCTAGAATATAATACAATGTTATTTATAAATATTGTAATAAGTAATTTAGAAAAATCGAAAATTTAATTTGTCTATAAATAAGTCAAAATATGTCAAAATACTTTGAAAACTTAACCATGTATAGAGAACTTCAAAATAAAGATTTGGTGAAAATTTCAAGTTGTTGCGGCTTTTCGATTTTCAGTTAGAGCATTTTAAAAAAACCGATATCATTTGACAGTCTAGAATATTATACATTATATTATATTATATATTATATTCGCTTATAAAAAAAAAATTGTGCATAGGGATTTTAATAATTTTTTAATGACATTAAGAATTTTTTTTGTGGAATCTTCTATTAAATTTTCAAATATTTTGTACGAGCCAAATTTTTTTTATCACCGATTATAAAAAAAAAAATCGAATATTTTAAATGCCTATAAATGGCTTAAAAATCTATATAATATTTTGAAAAAAATATGACATAAAGGAAATGCCAATTTTAACAACTGGTAAAAATTTCAAAAATCTGCGACTTATACTTTTTGTATTATAACAAATATTTAAAATCGTTTGAAAATAAATCGCTATTTTATGCAATTTCGTAAATATTTGAATTTCAAACAGTCATAAAATTTTTTCCTCTAAGTCCGGTAGAAATTTTTTTAAAGATTTTTGAAGAATAGCTTATAGATAACCTAGTATTAAAATTTTGAACCTTAAGTATGAACAGGAAAATTTTATGAATTTTTATCTACAAAATAACTTGCAAATTATCGTGATTTTTACACATTTTATACAAATTTGAGCTTTAAGGGCTTATAAAAAAAATTTGAGTAAACCGATGATCGATATTTTTTAGTTACAATAAGTTTAACTTATTATAAATCTTGTATTAAATTTTCAAGAGTCTTCAGTCTGCCAATTAAATTTGATAATTGTTTAAAAAAAATTTTTTACAAAAATCGAAAATTTAAATTGTCTATAAATAAGTCAAAATATGTCAAAATACTTTGAAAACTTAACTATGTATAGAGAACTTCAATATAAAGATTTGGTGAAAATTTCAAGTTGTTGCGGTTTTTCGTTTTTGAGTTAGAGCATTTTAAAAAATGTAATTTTTCCATCACTCCGTTCAGAATCTAAAATATATAAATCATAAAGTGAAGTGGGCATAGTAATTTAATAAAATGCAAGTAAATATTTTCTTACGAACGAAGCGATGGGTTTCTTTTTTTTTTTACTCATTTAGGCTGGTCAAAACCTTTGTCCTCCTCTATTGAAAACTAAAATAACGCTACTGCGCCCATGTCTATACAATATCTAAAAAGTCATAATTTGTAATCATTATTAATATATTTATATTAAATATATAATAATGTATATATATTAGTAATAATAGTAATATTATATATTATTATTAATCTATCAATAATATTCTACCCTACAGTAATATTTATACATCATATATGTATGTAACACATTATTTACATAATTTCATATTTAATAACACATAGGTACTGTACAATTTGATAGGTTAGGTTAGGTACTCATCTTAGATATTTTAGAATAATTAATGCTTACCCATCTAAAATAAAACATATAATTTTTCTTATTATTACGGATATATTTTATAATTATTATTATTATTATATTATTATTATTCTTTCTTTATTTGATAACAATTATATACAATAATTAATAAATTAATAATACAAAAACCTCATGATTTTAGAAATTGTCTGTTCAATGTTAGGCCGGGGCTATACACGGCGTTTTCCGTCGGAGTCAAAACTCATGGTTTTATATTAAAGTAGCTATACACGACGGATTTAATACGCCGCGTTTCGATCCGCGGCGTAAAACGCCGGTCGGCTTGCGTTTTGGCGGACGAACGCCGGAATAATAAAAACGCAAACTCCTAATTTTATATTGTTTTAAATTAGGGTGGGCTATACTGGTGACGGAAAACGTCGCGTTTGTACCATAATTTTATTGTTACCATAATTTTACGTGAATATTCAATATTTTTTAAATTTGCTTCAATTACTTACCTACTCAATAAATAATAAATTATATATTTCATATTTAAAAAGTATCATTTAAGTGAATAGGTTAGGTACATTATTTTAATTAATAATTGGTGTTTATAAATTCTGGTTGGTTACCTTATTTTAATTTATGGGAGTAGAATTATGTTTTGTTAAAGAATAATTTTGTAAATAACAATCGTAAAAAAGTTCAATTTGTAGTGTCGTCAAAATAGTGGTAAGTATATAAAACTGCATTGAAGCCTTCTCCCATTCTCCCCCTGACCAAAACTTGCAACTTACTTTAATGTAATCGATAACCTTTCCACTGCCGGTATTGTATCACCTTTGATATTTTGCTCTTTTTCCAGGTCATTTTTTACAATATTTAAAAGCTCATCAAATGTTTTTACAGACATTTTGAAATAACTAAAACATTTTTCTGGAAATCGTCACAAGTCTTCGTATTGAATTGGCCCTTTTCTACCATCTTTTTCCCGTAGGGATGTACCGCAAACCTCCTCTTTAAATATGTCTCTCCTTGGCCTTTATGGCCTATATGGCCTTTATGATTAGGAAGCCGCGAATTTTTATTAACCTTTTTTTCAGAATACAACTTTCATTGTATAAAATAAAATACCTAAAAAAATAGCATAGCATGCCACATCTTTCATTTTACCTAAAGACCTCAAATTGCCTAAATCAGGTCCTGATTGTATGTAGGTAGGTATTCAAATAGATTACTAAATCGGTTATTTATTAATAGATAAAAAAAACAATATAATCATTTTTCTATAACTACAATTTATTACATTATTTATCTATGCATATGAAATTAAATTATCACAGTGAGTACTCCTGGATTTTAAGGCTTGCTCAAGCACTTAATTTCTACCACAAATCAAATACTAACTCAGAAAGCTGTTCACAATTGGTGTAAATTGCTAAAGTCACCTTCTATCACCCTCGTATGTAAAATTATTATTATGTAGTCTCTAGTTATCATAAAAACTATAGTGTTATTTTAGTAATAAATTAATAAATACCTATCAATATGAGAAAACACATGCTAAAACAATGGTTATTAATACTGTTTTTATTAATTTTATTTAATTAAAAATAAATAAATAAACTTAATCAATACACAAACTATATAACTTACGTAGACACCTGCAATCGTAAAATCAAACATTTAGTTCGATATTTTTATCTAAAATTTGTAACATAAAATTATACATCAAAACATGGATTATTTAAATTAATATTTTAAACATATATAGTACAAATATAAATATAATTATGACTAGATTTGTATTATGACAAGAATCAATATTTTTTTTTTATTTACAAACTAAAATATGTTTATTATATTTTTATAACTACAAATATATTTTTTAATACGAACAATACAATTGGATGTTTTTTTTTTTTTTTTATACTAACTGTCTAGTAAATGTACACTGTTGAGCAATTTTTGTTTATGTAGTTAAAGAGGAACTATAGTTAAGGAAAGTGTTTGTCTGCTTGAAAAAAAATATCACAGCCAATTTGTACTCAGCAAACTTCAGGCTGCATTTTTGGAACTTTGATTCAAGAGACTTTTTTTTTTTATAAATGCAAAACTAACCACCCATTAAATCTAAATTGGCAGTGAATGTAATAAAGCATTAGAAAAAATGTTTATATTAAAATAATCTTTAAATATTTACAATTTAAAATTAAGCATGCTTAATTTAATTAATTGTCTCGGTAAAGGATTTATTTTTATTTTTTTATTTTTAATATTTTGAAACAGTTTACATATTATATATAAAAATAAATCGAGATTGTTTTGTAATGTGGCCAAAAAATTAAAATTTAATATATTATATTGTATGGTACTATTGCTCACTGCTGATACAGCTGATTTGTTAGTGAACAGCGTCTATAGGTATCTACAACTTGACAAATCGGATACAAATGTAAATTTTGAAACATACCCGAAACTATTATATCGCTTACGTATTATGTTGTACAGATTGAATGCAATTCAAGAACCAACGTAAACTCAGGCAGAAAAAAAAAATCACAGACATGGTCGGTATATAATAATAAACTAAACGATAATTGTACAAAGTGAGGGAAACGAAAATTAAAAATATAATAATAATTGGACAGCACGAAGATTTACACATGGAAGAGAGACTAAGTTATTGTAAAAATCCAATCCAGCGATGAACGACGAATTGTTTCAACCGGGATGACTCAGGTTGTACGCGACGGCGAACAACGTGCAAATGGCGTAGACGCCTAGCGCGAACCACCATATGAGCTGCTCGTGGAGTTTCTGCTCGAAATTTTTCAACACCAGCAGACCGATAGTGAGACCGGCCAGCGCGCCAGCAATATGCGCTACGTAACTCACTGGCGGAGCATTCGATGACGGTTCGAAGGCGTATCGGCAGTACACGGCGAAACCCACATCTACACTGGCTACAAATCAACAAAAATTAATAGGTAAAATATGTATAAAGAAAAAAAATATATTAAAAAACTAAGGATGAAGTTGATAATTAAGAATATGACAGAATAAAAACGGGAATTAAAGAAGAGGAGAATGTCTGAGAAATTTTGGAAATGAGTAAAGTACGAGTATGTTAATTGGAATCATTGGAATCATTGTCCATATAGAAAAATAAATGAACTGTACTATTGTTTTGTTGAATATCGAAATATTTTACTGTGAAAAATTTCAAAGAGAAGTTCGTATTGAACTTAAGAACTACTTTTCGTTTTAAGTATATTTTTGGCATCTGAAGTATTTACAATACAATACAATAATTTTACGAAGGATCGCTGTAGACACGTTTCATCAAACATATCCTGGTGTTATAAGATGGGAGAGAAGCCCTAAATATTACTGTTCAATTTATATATTTATATGTACACTCACCAATGAATAGTATACCAAGCAGTCGAAATACACCGAATTCCATATTGTTGTAATTCTAAAATAAAAAAATTAAAATTAAATTTTCTCTATTGCAAGAGTTAACTGTTCTAATTGATGCTGCTTATTTATAATAAGCTATAGCTACTTAAGAGTGTATTATATTTAACACGTAAAATTTTTGAACAGTCAAAAATCGTAGGTTAGGTACCTAATTCTAATTAGTTATCGATGTATCGGCATTATTTTAATGTATCATATGTGTGTTACTTTTATTACATTTTTACAGTAATAAAGACGTAAAAAATTATGAAAAGAATAATTTATTATATTCTATATTCTAATATATATATATATATATATATATATATATATATATATATATATATATATATATATATATATATATATATATATATATATATATATACTAATATTATATATAATAGTTAGTAATCCTTACCAACATAACATTAGCTAAATGAGCAGCCAATAAAGCGTACACTCCACCTGATGCGCCGACGAGAGACACATTACTATCGAAGACAGATGTACCCAGGGAACCTAAAAAACATTTTTTGATTAAAATTCCTATAGTTTAAATAATTTTTAAATTATTATTAAGTTTTTATATTGTTTTTAGATATATTTAAGAGTGTACATAATATGAAGCACTCTAAGTTATAAGCTAACCTGCTAACACACCCGCCATGTATACAACCCCTATTCGAAGTGAGCCATGCACCATTTCTAATGGAAGACCCACAAGCAATTGTACCGTCAAATTGAATATCAGATGGACCCAACTGAAATAATCAAAATAATAATATAGTAAAAATTAAAATAGTAACTTTATAGTTTTACGTAAAAAAAAAAAATAATTAAATGTTAGTAAACTGTTAATACATACCCAACGTGCAAGAACATATATAACATAAATCTCCAAAGTTGTTGTCTTTTATCAGGTCTATATATAAACACGCTATCCATTGGGACAGGGGCAGCGACTGAAGCCCACATGTCCCCTGGAGCAGGAGTTGAACCCAAAGTTAAAGAGTAGTAATATAGATATGTTCCCAACTAAAACATCAAACATTAAAATTATACGGATTGCTATTTACAATTTAATACAATAAGATATGTTTTAAAATATACAGTTTTTAAAATAAGTTTTGTGTGATTAATGATGTACCTATTATAATATACAATTATATTTATATAAAAATATTATTTGTGCATTATTAAGACACTAATATTTTAACTTTTAAAATTGACCTAAACCTTTAAACTTTCAAAAATATTGATATCAATAATTTATATTGTATTATATATATTTCTTTAAATCAATACTTAATAGACAATTTTAGATAAATTATATCATATAGGTTTTATACTTAAAAAAAAATATTATTTAAATTAATTCACAGTAACTTTATTTTTTGAGCTAAATAAATATAATAAAAAACATACATCATACTATTGCAATAGTTTATAAAACAAATATATAAAATAAAAAAAAGATATCAAACTTTAATAACTGTTGAAAATCAGAAGATAAAAACAAAAGGAAAAAATAGTTAAATCTATAATTTTTTTTCTTCTATGAATTATTTTGATTACTTATGATTACTCTTATTAAAGTAAATATTAATTTTAAATTAAAATCAAAGTTTTTCGGGTAATATCCTTTTAATATTATTATTTTTACGAAAAATATATTATAAAAATACCAATTATATTGTTTAATTTATTACAATGCTTAGGTAAAAAATTATAAAAAATATAAAATAATTATTTCATCTGAATGTTTACTATAATATATAAAGTGTTCATACAAGTATAATCAACTTATACATATGATCTTAAGATCTCAAAACACATACATGGGGAATCACATTTCATATACAATATCCTGCTTAAAACTAATTTGTATGCATTATCACCCAGGAAAATATCTATATTTGTCTTGTAAGCAAAAATAAAAATAAAATAGGCCATGATGTTTAAATTATTAAGTACTATATTTACTCTCAATTAAAGTTTAAAATTAAGAAAACACATAAATAAACTGAATTCATTCTATTATAAATACAGGAAACGGGTGTTCATAAGGAAGTGAGATGTTAATTCTAAGCGTTTTTAAATTTAGTTGTCTTCATTGCGCCAAGTTTCTGAAGGCGATTTGATAGGTTAGCTATTTTTCTTTTGTCCAACATAGTTCGAGTATGTGATAAATGTTAGCGGTTAACAAAACAATGTTGGAAGTTGAAGTATATTCAATTTTAATATACTTAAGAATTTTTTTAACACTATTTTATTTGTACTAAGTCTGTACACAATTAATGATAATAGTTTAAAATATTAAATTATAGTTTAAATTTTAAAAATAAACAATATTATTATACATAGTTAAATTCACAAAGTGTATGTAACACGTGAAATGAAACGTAGGCGAATAAAATGCTCAGTTATATTCAAAACATTTTGTTATTTTAAAATAGGCTGCATATGTATAAATGAAGTTGGTTTTCTTTTGGGATAAATTCCAGACAGAATAAGAGCACGTGTCCCTTCTGATTTACAGACGTTTCGATTTCCGGCATTACGTTTCTTGTGGGTGTATTATAGTACTTTTACGACACACAAAAATAGACACTATATTCACATTACAAAATACTGGATTTTATATAAACTACTGGTACATTTTGTATTTCGTAAAGAAAATATAATTATAAATCAAAAATATTTTTATGTATTAATGTTTTATTGTTATATTTTTAAATATACGTATTACTACTTCTATACTGACAAGCATTGTTAAATGAATTTCGTTCATTATTGTATTTTATATATACTCTTAATAGTACTAAATGGATTTAATATATTTTAATATGTGTTATTTTTAAATAAATTAAGCCCATAAGGAAAGCAAACAAATTAGTTCAATACATAGAATAAAATATGAAAATCAATTAAATAATCATAATTAATGAAAAACAAACATGTCTCGAATATAAACTTTAAATTTGTAACTTATCGGTAAAAAATATTTGAAACATTATTTGTTTTTTCTAGTTCTCTTTGTACCATTTTAACAATCAGCGTAACATTTATAGATATATTGCATTATTTTGCGTGAAATTTTGAATATGTATAAAGGTATATAAATGTATAGGCTATTGCAAGCTGCATGCGTCTATGAAAGGAATTAATCACTCGAAAATCCAGAGGGGATTATGCCTTTTTAAAAAGGTAGGCAGCTGTAAACAGTAAATGGTTTTCTGAAAATAGGAAATGGCATGGCTCTCGTTTACCCCGAGGGTATAATTTAACTCGCGTTTGACATCTGTTACAATTTCTTTTTCTTCTTTACTTTTACTTTCAATACATGCCACGTGCCACATGTTGTCTAGGTATTAGGTATCTGGTATACACCGAAAATCATTAATGAAAGCTTATTATTAGGAAGTTTTTAATGACTTTTATAATATCATTTTATTGCACCGTCGAAAAAATATCAAACATAGATTTGTAAAAATTATGTACAATACCCTACACAGTATAATCGTATTGCTATACATGAATAATTGTCAATGTATACATGTATGTATTATTAGGATATGAAATATTATAAATGAATCTACGAGTACCTTCAGCAGTTCTAAAATAGTCGTTATTTGATAATTTATGTAATATGTTAACAATAATATAATCCATTTTATTTCAAACTCACCTCAAAAATAGTAATTAGAAGTATAAAAAGTGGTGGCGGGCAGCAACGATAATTGTCTGCATAATATTTTCGATCTCTTTCGTCCGTTAAGAACTCCTCTGCCACAAGACGCACCATTCTATAAAACAAATCAATTCATATTATTATATAATATATAACTGATATGGTAGTTTTTTCCATTAGTATATAATATATACTAATGGCAAAAACTATTATGTACTATCATATTATGATAAATAAAATAATAATTCTTATTGCTGATAGCACAAAAGTCATCGATGTGACATAGATTTCGAAGAATGAAAACAAATTAATTTTAGAAAATAATTAAATTAATCGGCAGGTTATCGCGATCTAATAGACTTTGTACTTTTATTTTATTCTACTGCCGTTAGTTTCATTTAAGTATATTAGTTAATATTATGTTCGTATTTAATTATAAAAATAAAATAATGAACTAAGGTAAATTGTTTACTTGAATGATTTTAATTTTAATTTCTCCTATGAGTATTAAGATGAATTTTAATAATTATTCTTAAAATAAATGTACATACTTCTTTGATAAGACGATTATATAATCGATAAACAATTTAGTAATAATAACGATATCGAAATCTAAGTAAGCATAATTTATTAAAGTATACACTACTTATTTCAATATAGTCCCGATTAATTAATAAATAGATTGAAACTGCTTTAAATTATACAAAATGTTGGATAAATTTATAACATTTTTATTATTTAAAATACATTAATATCTTAAAGTTGCAAGAAAAAACATTAGTGTTTGAACTCACTTTTGGTGTAACGTTGGTTCTTTCAACAAAATATGAAAATCGTTTTCGCTGTTTACTTCTTTGTCCCTGTGATGAATGGCACATTTAAAGCTTCGCCTCCTTTTGCCGGACATCTATAATAAATATTTTATTTTAACATTTTGTTGTTTGTTCGAAAATTATATAGGTTATATAATATATAATTAATTTATTAATTTATTTGTAACTAATATTCTTTATACATATATTAATTTTAAGCTAATTTAATTTATTCCCCAAGATAAATGAAATCAAGATAATCATTGATTTCATGGTAAAATAATTATTTTTTAAAACTATGCATTTAAGTTTTCTATTAAAAATACGGTAATCTACTCGTGAACATATTTATACATGAGTATCATATAAAATAAAACATTTTAAGTGGTGTACGATTTACGTATAATATTGTTTTTTCATTATTTTATCAACTAATTTCAGAAAATCAACAATACTAATTGTTCGATCTTAAAAATAATTTGAAGATGGAATTTGAAAAGATTGAAATCAGCAAAGTCCAATCAAATATTTTACTAGACCATAAATCGAGTTAAACTAGTTATCCGTCGACTGTATCAAGAGTTCTAAATTAGCTAAGTGATTGGTTTAACAAAATGATCTACTTTTTCCGTAAGATGAACAAATTTATTTAGGTACCAAAAACGGTGAAAACGTTTTTCACAATATGTTGAAAATATATTATTTATAATGATACAAATAATATATTGGAAATCGTAAATGTATATTAATGTCCTATTATGTATATTTTATTATATTACTGAAATAAAAAATTTGATTTATTAAATCGTTTTCTTGTAATATTCGTAAGTTTAATCAAGCCTATTTAGTTATACAAATTAGTAAGTTAGATTTTACATCTACACTCATTTTCTAAGACAATGTTTACTTCCATGTATATATGCGGTTTATACATAATTGTAACAATATATTCTATTTTGTTTATTTTTTTAACTTTTATGTAATAAGATTACATCAGTGGTATTATAATATATAGAGCGTAGTATATATTTATGATTATTAATTTATTATTCAAAATGCCTTTTAACTAGATGCAATACGTGATGCGCTGGCTACGTTCCCGGCGCCAGTTAAATTTTTATTAAGAATTCACCGTAGTACCCCAAACTGAATGAAGGAGCCGAAGAGGGAAATGATAAAACCGTTTCGGCACGATTGTTCACTGTTCAGACTGCGAGTCGCATATGAAATGAGGACCATCTTGCCAAAAGAGAGATAAATAGAAAAATACCTCGCGCGTGTATGTATTTTATAGGACACTTATTATTCTCGAGATTCCCTAGATGAATTATGACGGCCGAGTTATGGAAATATTTCCGTTGTCGGTTCGATTAAGAATAGTTATGAAATTTCAAAAGGACGAACTACTAAAAAATAAAACTGACATGAAATAAACAACAAACAGAAATTAAACTATACTCAAACACATTCTTCTTCAACTTATTGTACGCCTTTAAAATTATTTACATAAATGTTAAGAAACAGGATACTTATACCAACATACTCTTGTAGGTACATCTACAAATTAAAATGTACACGTCGAGATTGTTATAAGAAAACATAAAAAAGTCCTATTCACACTTGCATTTTATAAATTTTTTAAAATAAAAATTTAAAATTGTATTAAATTAAACTCTAAAAATGAAATGAAGTTTTAAATTTTAAAAAATAAAATAAATATTTTCATCGATTCATTAATAATATGTTTGTGAAAATCATAAATCGTATTTTCTTAAATTATTTTTACTGAGCGCTATAATTGCCACTCCTTAAGTATATACTAATAACTCAGACATTATGATATTCAATGTTCCCATGCACTATTGTAAGTTATTTGTTTCTCAATAAAGATATATATATATATATATATATATATATATATATATATATATATATATATATATATATAATAATATAGTTAAACCACATTCGTTTAGGCTCGATATCGACATATACAAACAAACTGTACCGTTATTCAAAACATACCGTTGTGCATTTGTTTAAGTACCTGTACACTCTAGTCATTGAATAATTAATATTTCTTTATTTGAATACGCAAATCGAGTATGTATGGTACATATATATATATATATACCAGACAATATGTAGAAACATAAACTGAGTGGCTACTATAACAGAAAATATAAAAAAATCTGAATCTCTGTAAATTATTCTTTTATAGTTTTAAGTATTGTCTTTGTATCTAATATATATATTTTTTAATTATACTCCGCTGCGCTTGATTGGCAATATGTAAAAAAAAATGCTCCGATGGGAAAACTTACAAATTATCATCGGTAAGAAAACGAAATTTCTAATTACTATTTACAGCGAATTGTAACACCGAATCCACTCTCTCGTGATCACAGACAAGTCGGTGTCATGGACGGTCATGGGTACATCCTCTCTAGTTAAAAACGCCAAAAAGTCACTCTGGCGAACAGTATAGTTTTTCATCGTTCTCGTTCTTATTATTCACTTGAACGATTACGGCTAGATCGGCTCATGACGTAACCCTTCTTGTGACTAGGTACGTTAATTAGTGTATTTTCCCGCCGCCATCAATTTGTTACACTCAGTATATAAAAATGGCTGAATAATAAAATAGTATTCTAAGAAGTAATGGAATGTAAAAAAGAATAGTTTCTAGTTGCGGTTAGCGATTCTATTGTAATAAATGTACATATGTAGACAAAAATTATATTATAAAATTCCATTACCATTAACACACAGAAATATTGTATCAATAATCTTTAATTATAAAATTATGTTAACCATAATTGTATAGTTATTTTTGGAATAAGAGATTAAACGACTAAGAATGATTGTATAGAACGGAAATAGCCAAAGAGGAAAATATACAACGTGAATGAAATATACTTGGAATCGCTTAAGACGTTACGAAATAATCGAACGGTTTAACTATGTAAATTTTTTTTCTATAAGTCAAAAAGTTTAAAAATACAACCGTCTGTACATTATACAGGACTGCTATCTGTATTTTAAAATAAAATAATTTCAAATATTTATCTTGTCCGATTTGATTATTTAACATAATTGTGACTCAACAAAAACAATAGGTTTTATGTAATAGAGAAGTCGCATTTTTGTATGGTTTTTATAATAATTCATTATAATTGCACAATGAGCATAGGAGAAACAGCAAAACAATTATTTGAATAAATATACAGGTCGTAAAAACATGAGAATTCAAAAACCACAAACAGGCGGTATTAGACAACTACGTGCAATCATCATTCTGCGGGGAACGAAGTACGCACGCGTGTATCGAGTATCTAACGAGCTTTCAGCAATAAACTGCAATAGTATTAAACGCGTGTTATTTGGCATCGTCTTCTATCGAATTTCACGACGATGACGGCGGAAATGTATTAAATCAAAACAACCGGGTCGCAGTCGTTTAATTATTGATTTTGTTTTGCTTTATTTTCCCCAACTGCCAGTTACGCGTGATAGAAGCGAATACACTGCGTGCACATTACGTGCATTACGTATATATGTAAGTGATATGTAAGTGTGCGCGAGTGTGTACGCATGTTTGGGGTCGAAACGACAAAACCGGAAAACAAACTCGATCATAAATCCACGGCACACGATGAATCTGCCGAATATACGCTACTATATCGCCGGACCGTGCCCGTAAATCGAGGGGCGGGTTGGTGATATTTACCGGCCCGTGAAATATAAATCAAAGCGGCTCACAATAACCTTTTGTTTAATAAAAAGTTACGATTGTTCACAGGAAAAAAAGTTAAAAATATAAATAAAGTAATCCACACAAAAAAACCAGAACACCAGGAACTTTCCGAATTTCCTGTTATGTCAATCCACCCTGCTCTCTTATGTTTATGATTGTATTAAAAAATGTATCGAACAGCTTCCACCCTGAAGAACGTTCGACGACGACCAGGCGCGGCACTCGTGTCCCGTAGCGCCACCGCCGCCGTTGTCGAACCTTAAACGTCGAGCACTCGGTGTGTGGCGCCGTGTCCACACGGCGCTTCCCCACACGTTATTTATTTACATATTGCGCACAGCACTACAGCAATACACATCATCGTCTTCAACGTACACACGCACACACAGATTTATACGTGTATCATTTTTTATTTATTATTATTTTTTTTTTATATACATCTTCATTACAAGCACACGCCGGAGCGGTGTGATAACCTTAGCTCTCTCTCTCTCTCACCGTTTCTCATTGTTGTCGCCGTTATTATTTCTGCCCTGATAATATATTATGTATATATATATATATATTATACATGTGTATTTTATTACAAACGGCTCTATACCATAATAAAGCCCCTCTGCGGGAGACGAGCGCTTAACGTGATACGCGCGCAAGTCGTACACAGTCACACACAGACACACAAGCGCGCAGGGACGATGATGCACGCTGCACCTATCTCATCTTTGGACGACGATGACACCCACGCGTCGCGCAGATGGATATTATATTATATGCACCTCTAGAATCGCCGTCCTACGTCGTCGTCGTCGTCGTAGCTGCCCACTACCATCACACATGCACACGCACTCACACAAACTCGCGAGCGCGAGACGACTCGCTCGTCGCCGACTTTATTAAGTATCTAGCTATAAACACGGTTTGATTCGCGTGCGTCTCTCGCGCCCGCCCTGCATGCGAAGGCGTATTTCTCACGGTTCTCCTCCGCACAGACCTATCTGGGGAAGTCTCACATGTATAAACAATATATACGTCATCATATATTATACGATACATGCATACACATAATACATACATATTCATATAAGATTTTCATGGTTTTTACATATGATATAGTAGTTACACCGTAATATGTATAAGAATATAATATTATTATGTGATACTCCTTTCGCGAGATACGCACGCGTTGTGTGTTACTCATCGTTTGGCAGCACGGTTAGCCAACGGCGACAACGACGGCGGCGGCGGCGGTGGCATGTCTCGCCGGCCGCGCCGCTACGATTCCTGTCTACCACAGTCAGTGTCCTCAACGCGAGTTTATACCTAAATCAATGATAAGATATTGCACTATAAATACGTCTCATAATGCGCACTCATTTTTTGATTAATATACACATTGTGTATTAAAATAAATTGTGGTAATTCGATTTAAAGTCAACCGGCGTTTGTATAATTTTCGGAACAAGAGAGAAATGTTTACTTTACGTATGCAATATATATAAATGCATCCAATTATGCATTAGGAGCATACGTTGAATTTTTATATGAACATAGTATTCAAAATGAAATCGCTTATTTTTTTACTTATCTTAGGTACAATCGATGTGTACTTAACTAATGTAATTTCAAAACTCATAAAAAATAATATAAAATGTAACGTAAGTTTATAAAATATACATATGTATACATTAAACATTAATTTATCAATTAATTACATTTTATGTGCGTATAGTTACTCTTAGCAACAACATGATAGGTTAATTAGGTATATTACTTTTTATTATAAGTGAATACTAGGAAATAGAAATAATATTCTTTCATATTCTAACCCGTCTTAGACCACCGACCAAGTCAATACATATTCACTGAACGTGGGTTGCAGAAGCTCTCAATAACTATATACACTCGCTACACATAGACCGAAGTAATCGATCATCTCGTTAAGACCCTTTTGGTTACTCGATAATGGTTGGGTATCGAAGACGTCAATTGGGTTTCCAATATCTTTATTCACGTCCTAAATCGATTAACATTTTATGGTTTTAAATTTTTTTCTTAATGCCCGTGTTCGATGAATTCACAATTATTTATTAGGTATTTTAAATACCCAATATGATATATAAGTGATTGGATAAGAAATTAATTTTATACAAAGTTTTAGTATGTAGTTTATCATAATAATCTACTGTGAAGGTTTATGTAGCTGAAAAATATTACTATCCTTTATTTTTACAAGTCTAACAATTATTAAAATATTGAAAATAATAATTTTTTTATAAATATTAGTTCATTTTTTGACCATGTAATCTTTTTTAATCTTTCATTTTATAATAACTTAATACAAATATTTAACCAAAAAAAAAAGTAATAACAGTTATTTTTAAGAGTTCTCATAGTAAACTTTAATTGAATTTATTTTTATACATTTTGTTTGGAAGTAATCTTATTGAGTTATTTTAAATTTGTATTATTTGTATACATGCTTTTTTTTTCTAGATACATATTGATTTTTAAAAATTGCATATGTACTTCACTGTAGTTCAAGCAGTTGCGTGTCAATAACGATTTACTTAAATATTAACAAAACAACATTTTATCCATAAACTTTATTGTAAATTATTGTTAAGACATATATTCTATATTATATAGAATCCAGCTATTGCAAAAGAAATAATTTCCATTAAATGCACTTAAACTTCACGATTGAATAATGTTTTCGTAAAGCCTCGACCTCACTATATACGATACAAAAGCAACTATAAATGAAAAATAAACGCAATTAATCGAAGAACAGTGGAGAAAATAATTTCACTAGATATTGTTATCTGATTTATGTCAAATTTGCGAGCAAATATATCACCTTCTAATATATCCATTTTCTTACATAGCCTTATAGGGATAGAAGAATAAAAGCAAAAGTATGTGTAAGTCACATATTCTACGCTAACGAGAAGAAATACCACTATAGGGCTGTTTTTATAGACCCTCATTAACGTTAACGTTTAAGTAATAAAATACATACATTGTACACACCTATATAAAATACTTAGTTTTGGACAATGATTGATCAATTCATTTATAAGAAGAAAAAAAAAATTAAAAAAATTGTATAAAAAGTTAAGAAATTATTACTTCAAAAATCGTATTATAAATCCACTGGCAACTTAATTGAATATATATTTGTTATAGGTAAAGCCGATTATAGGAATATATTATTTGTACAATAATGTTTGTTGGTAACAAAATTTGTTATCTCCTTATTTTATAATATTTTCGTTTATAATCTAATCGGTTAACCTTGTTGTCTTCATTTAACTGCAAGTCTGCATTCTGCAGGTACCTACACTACCTAAATATTGAGAAATGGGCAAACCAATTGTAAAATCTTATATAAATAGTGCTTATCCTCTAAATCACATTCTCGCAGATAAAGGCCATCTTATTAATAAATTTAATTCACTAGCGCAGTGTTATGTTAATAGACTAGTATTATAATATTAAAATAATAAACGTACCATAAGGAATTGAAAATCATATTTATTATTTATTATAACTAATTTTGAGTCTAATTATATATTTAATATAAGCTTTAGATCCAAAATTATAAAATTTTTAAATACATATTTACAGAATACATACTGTATCAAAAATACAACAATTGAAGTAGGTAACAAGCTATTTTGAAGTTTGATGTGATTGTTATAAAATTAATACGTTTTTTAAATTATTATACATTTAGGTTTACTATTGAAACTTAAAAATTAAAAATGAATAATATTTCATAAATGATTGGTCATATTCATTATGAGCAATACTTCCGAACGAACATTAAGCAAAGTAGTTAAAATAATAGAGTATATTAGAAAACGTACCTTCATTATAAAGACTCATGCTGCACATATTGACGTATACCTTGGTCATTGGAATCATGACGTTGGAATAAGGTGATTTTCTCGAATAATGCATCACAAAAAAAATTTAGCAAAAAGGAATAAACAAATCACGCGGAATAATGTGTTATAAAAATTATGTTATTTTAAAAACCCGGAATTGATCGTTACGGAACCCTCGGAACGTCGAGTGTGAAATACGATGAACAGTAAACTACAGTCGCCACAACTGATGGACTGAGGGGCCGCGTCGAGAAAAAATCGGTCCGCCTTTTCACCAACCCCAAACCACCGCGGTGCCTGTTCATCGGTGCCCCCACTCCGTCGGCTGTTCGACAAGCGGTACACCAAACTCGGTAGCGATCGTAGCGAAACTAGCGGCACGAGCCGATGGAACGTCGATGATAACGCGGTAACGTAAACGTGCGACGACTATCACGTTTCGTACGTGATCGTCTTTTTCGTAATGCGCTGCTTACGAAAAAACCCATCGGGCAAAATCGTTTACATCCCCGATCGATCTACCTTTCATGACACGGCCACGTCATATATTGTCAAAGGATTAAAAATTAATTAACAATCTATCGTACGTGTAATAATAAATAATAACCTTTTTACAGCCATCATTAATACCTACCAATTATCTAGTAGATTATTGATGACAGTGCTCATGCCTGGAGTATACCTACAACACTACTCATATCTTTTTATAATTTTTGCCCTTTAAATATTTTTTGTAATTAGTATGGAGAGATTATTTTGTACCTAATTAGCTAATTATTATTTTTAATTTTTTTTTTTACGGTAGGTAAAGTTGATTTTAATTTAATTACTGTATTATACGGTATATCCACACAGTACTAGTTATTTACCGCAACAATTGCATTTTTTTTATAAATATTTTTCATTTACCCCACCCTTTTTTTAAATTAATTAAGCAATATTTGATCACATCACAAATTTAGACAATTACATCCAAAGCCTTCAAAGTATGTAGACACATATTATTATATTGAAAAAAATTCAGTGCAAAACAATAAATCTAACAGCTACTCAGCCCAAGAATACCGAGGGAAATACTTAAGAATGTCTCTAAAGTAAAATCTTAATATAATATTTTTTCTCCGGTTTATTGTTTCTATTTTATGATTGACTTCATATAATGTTGATGAAAGTATATTAAATCAACCTTTTTTTCCCGTAGTAGTATTGTATTGTAATTTGTATGCTATAATGATTAAAAATTTCTATAAATATGGGAACTGTTTTATGTTGCGAAAAAATAGATTTCACATTCACGTGCAGAGCACAACAAATGTGTCATACTCCCGACTACGTTGAGGTCATTTGCATTCCTCAGACGTACGGCGATATACCAATGTAATACATATAGCTTTATATGTATTTGTACAGGATGTGAATGAATACTTGCGATGAGTCAATGGAAATCATATACGCCGTTTACTCGTACAATATTACGTTTACAATTGAAATGCCTAATTGAAATACCGACCGTTCTGTGTGAATCATCATTTGGCAGTTATGTCAAATGAGTGGTAATTTTCAAATGAATCATAATTTTCCCTTTCGTATGTTTTCAAAATTGCGTGGTTAATTTAGTGACGATTAAAGAGAGTTCATACAATCTTTTAATTTAATGAACGTATATCCAGTTAGCGTTTCATTTATACACGTCATTTCAAATAAATGGTAACGTGTTTATTTTATTCATTGCTACTTAATTGACTTGAGTCACAAATAATTGACTAATAGACGTATTTAGTTATAATTAAGCTCTTTTAATAATACTAAGTTGAATAATGTCTAGGGTTTATCATCTATTAAAGAACAATTGTTTAAATGCGCACCAAACCCAATTTTAGACATTTAATGATATGTAATAGTTAGTTTTAAAACTACAAACTTTAAATAAAAACTAAAATTCTCTTTATAAAAAATATTATTTTCTTTTAGATTACTTAAAACTCATGCAGATTTATGTTTTAGTAGCAAGAATTTAAAAGGTATCGAACCTATAATATAGATATAAGTTATATTATAACTTAGTATTGCCAAAATTCTTCCCTATTGAACGGCTGACAGTTTTACACATATATATTATAGTTACATTATGTAATACACAGTTATACATACTCATACATTATAAAAATGGTGCAATAATAGCAATAATGCAACAATAGAAGTTTAAAGTGTATATTAATACACAAAGTGGCAGAGTATTGCCTAATTTGAGGGACCAATGCAAAAGTAAAAATATATATGCGTGTGATTAACCAAATTGTTGTAATTTACTGAACTTAAAAACAAAATAAAATTTAGTTGTACCTTTAAAATAATACGTCGAAATACAAATAACATTTAATAATCATTTGTAATTGAATAATTTTAGTTTATAAAATTAATCAAACCAGAATTTGATAAAACATGACCTCAACTAAAAAATAAGAACTCTACATACGATCTACATATGACTTCTGTTTTATATTATGAGTATTCATATTTTAATGTTTATTTTAGGTTATACATTTTAAATGAGTTTAAAATATGTATTATTTAACACTATAGGTATGCAGAATGTATAAGCATTAAGTAGTACTTAGTTTAATATATATATATTTTATTGTATTTTATGTTTATTATATAAGATATTGAATACGTAAATAAAATATATATAACACATAATTAATTATTTTTAACAATAACATATGAACACCACATACATCATTTAATAATATTATGTAATATGATCGCACTCAAATTTTGAAGATATTATTTATATAATATGAATTCATATGTACTTCAATATTAAATAGTTTAAATTTTAAACTGCAATAGTTTCATTAAAAATTTAATTTAAGCTTGTTTTTTGTAATTTTTATTTGCCTTTCTTGATATTATAATGTAGTGATTTGTCTCAAATAAAGCTATTAATGGGTATGTCACGTAATTTTAAATATGGTCCATGATAAAACTTCTCTCTCAAAATAATTAATAGAAAAATCCACCACTTATGAAGTAAATTTATATGGTTTTTAATTTTTATTTTTTTTTTGTTTATTTATAGTTTTTTAATTTCAATATTTAAACGGATGTGTCACATATAATCAATCAATGAATATAATCATCTTTGTATTATTCGACATTGTAGTGATATTGAATACTATAATTATTCATGTATTAAGTAATAATATAAATGAAAAATCGAAAAAATTTCCTTAATATAATAATCCTCATCTTAATTTATTATTGACTGGAACTATTTTGAGTTGAATTAAATAATTAATAATTTCAATAAACTTAAAAATATGTGACTTCGGTACAATCAAATTATATTACCTATAAACAATTAACTATAAATTAAATATTTATACTAAAAAAATAAAATGATGGCCATGTTAATCTGGTATATATTTTTATCATGTATACAATGTATAACTTTGTATATTTAATACTTAGGCTTATGAAATTTAATGAATGTTTCTTTTATACCTTAATACATTATTTTTACTAATTATTCAATAATGCGAATAATAATTTTGGCTATACACACGCAAACAAAAATTATAAAAGTTAGTAAAATTTATGAACGCGTCGTGCAAAAATATTATATATGTGTGATTGTAAAATGTAAAATTTGGTTTTTTTTTTTAAGGAAACAAAACAAGTAATGTTTTTTGTAAAATTGATCACTAAAATTTTTTCAAGTAAAATTGCCGCGAGAATATACTTTAAAATATAAAATAAAAATAATATAGATGTGATTTTATTGGCTCCTCGACAAGTATTATATTTATCATTACAATACACACAATTTAAGTTGGCATTAAGTATTAATTATATGGATATAAAGTAAAAGTAATTTTTTAGTGAGATTTCATTATTCGTTTTATATTAAGTGGGTTTTTTCTACTGGAAATAATTCATATGAATCTTTAATTATTCTTATTTTCAGATATTGATTTTTAAACATAAGCATGGTGATATTTTAAATAATATAACAATAACCTGAGTCGCAAATACATTTATAAGACATTTTACATTATAATCGTAATATCTTTATTCTTTATATTTTATTATAGTAGTCAAATTAAAATTGTTAAGCCATAGACAATGATTTTATTTCGGAAACATTTTTGTTATAATTACTATTAGCCTGCAAAATGTATACTGGACGCAGACACTACCATTACTATTTATATGTAATACCAAAAAGTGTATGGTAAATATTAGACATTTGTTTTACCATCAAAAGTTTACATGGCCCAAATTCCATAAAACCAACATAAATATACATGTATTAATATGTTATAAATATATATTTATAATATATGATGAGTGTATACTTGATGTTTATGACGTAAATAAAATGGTTTGAAACAACCGTAAAAACAGCACATCGGACAATAATTAACATAGACCACCGGATGTTATCATGAATATACAATTCATATACCTATACATGAATATATGTGTAAGTGTGTGTATACATGTGTGTACATGTGTGTATGTGTGTTTGTGCGTGAGCTCGCGTGTGATTGTATGCAAACACGTGTGTATGTGCATGGTGTGTGCGTGTGTGTGTGTGTGTGTGTTTGTGTGTGTGAGTGTGAGCGTGCGCGCGCGTGTGCTTGTGTATGAGTGTGCATGTATGTGAATGTGTGTACATTTACGATATGTACAACGTGAGACCAGTTCGCCGGAGTGTGCTGCGAACAAATCAATGGGGGCACGCGAACACGCAATCTATTATAACGAGCCCTAGAAAAACGGTTAGCGCCGCGCGTGTATTTAATTTTTCGGCTTCCTTTATAAATATTACACACATACAAATAAACGAGCATGCACGCACACAAACAGAAATATGTATTTATGTATTATATTAGGCATATTTGATTATAATCGATTTACTCATATCTAACAATCATCTCATATGGGTTACATGTGTCCGCAGAACATTGCCTCCAGTTAATAGTTGTAATTTGTCGGGCGCAAATCGACGGCATCTTAGACACTTACAATAATAGTAATCATTTAACGTGTGATCCGTGCACCAGCTCTATAGTCTACATATATTCAGAAACCGGAATGAGAACAATATAATATATATTAAATATCATCTCGGTTCGCGATGGACAAGTTTTTGTCCGTCGTTCTGGTCCTGTTGTAGCATACATTCAACGACACGTATTAATCGTTTCGGTGCATATCGTCGGATGTTACGATATACCTTTTGCGACACCATAACACGAACGCTTTCTAACCAAAAAAAAAGCCGAAAAACACTATTCATATTTTATTTAATATAAATTACAGTTTAAATAATATTATTGTGTCTTAAAATGCATGATATTAATAATTTAGCGAGTATTGCACATATATTATGTATTTTGTACATGCATACATAAGTTTGGTGAGTTTTCTAGTTCCGTGGGAAATATCATATAAATTTAATTATATAGTGATAATATCTTAAACTAATATTAAAAAATTCCAACAGAATAAGTGTAATTTAATAAACGACACAATATGACAACATAACAGTGCATATTAATGATAATGATGTAACTGTTGCTGATCTTATATATTATTTTGTAGAATGGATGGAAAAATATGACTATAGCTATAAATAATAATGTATTTTAAAATAATGATTTATTTTGTTAACATAATGAAATCAGAATAATTCATTTTATAAAAGATTATAGTAGACATAAAATATCTTAAAACATACAACAAATGTTTGCTGAAATATACTCAATATTCCTTATTGCAATTTCTAAATTATTTTAAAATTATAATTTTGTATTTAATTTATAACAGGTGATATTAATAGTTTGACCTTATTTTTAATCGAATTGATCAACAAATCATAATCTAATAGTTATTAAATAACGCAATTATTGTTCACAATACAAATACATTTCTTGAAGTAATAATTAGCATATCCTTCAAGATATGTAAATACAAATCAAAAAAGTTTAAACTCACATAAATTTAAGATAACCACTATCAAAGAGGTGTTATATAATATTATATTGCTTATCGATAGGTGTATAATCTTTAATCTTCACGTATTTTTATACTTTCTAATTGAATTTATTACTCAAATTTAAAATGATTCATAATCAGTATCGACAATAATATTATAATGTACATACAACACACAATAACCGAAATACACGTAATAAATATAGTCTCTTTTTGAGGTAAATTAAATTACAATATTTAAAATATTTTGCTTATAATTACCGGCTTTTTAATATTATTATTTTGACTGAATATATATTTTACACACCTTTTTTCGTGCGTGAAGGTCATTTAAAATAAAGTTTTCTAAACAATCTCTTTATTTTAAACTATTATCAAATAAAAAAAAAAAAAAATACAATTACATTTTTTGTTGTATTATTTTCCCAGTTTATGAACCTCATACTTATAACGAATTTATAGAGCCAAAATACATTTTAATACATATTAAATGCATATATTATATTTCATATGATTTTGTACTTAAACTTTTAAAGCACCTTTTTACGATTTAAATGTTATATAACGAAATTTTAATACTATGAACCTATTTTCATAATATCATCATAAGTATTTTATTTTTAAAAACGATATTATTGTAATCACAACACACATAGGGTGTAATAAAATACAATTTTATTTTATTTTTGTAAAATTAGAACAGTTTTTTATCATGAAAAAAATTAGTATACAGGAAAAAAATTTTATTTGACAGGAATTCATGAAGATATATATTCGGTGATAAATACATTCCCTGTGATAAAACATATTAGAATTCATTATAATTTTAAATGCCATTCTATTTTTCTAAAATTATATAATACGTTAAAAATCATGAAGTAAAAGTATATGAAAATATAAGAAGGACTATATTTCTTATCGATAAATTGTAAACCTTAAGAATAGTAATGTATCTTATTTGTTTAGAAAACTAAGACAAAATGTGAAACATATAATCTACTCAAACAAAAAACTCTACAAGTTATCAATTATAGTGCGTATTGATAAATTAATATCGCAAAGTTTTTAATAAAATAATTTACTTCATAAATCAAATACTTTTAATAGATTTAAAAATATTCAGTTGAGTAACTTTTTTATTTTTTGTATGGCAATTTTAATCATGGCAATAAAATATAGTTCGTTAATTAATTAATGTACTATTTATTACATTTTCCCTTCCTTAACGGTTAGTTGAATTATTTTGATTAGTAATTTGATTCAATATTGGTTCTTTTTATTTTTACATTGTGAATAAATTCGAATAGTTGTAGTAATGTTTTTTTAATCAAAGTAGTTATAAGTTTTATTTTAGCGCACATTTTAAAAAAAATAAACTTTCGTTAATCTTGGAACTAAAAATAAATAGTAATTTTGTTGTCACACAAACAGAGCAGTATTTGTCATTACGAATGGTAAAGACATGAGTTTGAGAAAACAAGTACTATGTTATAGAGTTACATTAGTAACAAAATGCACAAATAGTATATACATATATGAGTATGTATGTATCCTCTCCTTGAGGTTAACAATGCATGCTCAGGGTTATCATAATATTTTGTATTTACAAGAAAATGATTTAATGCTCATAAAATGGAAGTTTGTTTCCTCTTAATTTATTGTTTGGAATTCACCAGTAAATATGCTTCATACATACATATATATATATATATATATATATATACATACTTAATGGTACTAAACTGTACATTATATTATGGTTATGCGGTTCATATATATGTTTAAAATTGTTCATCATAAAATATGTCAAAGTTTGCATAAACTCGCGCAGAGAAAAACGTACTGAATAATTGAAAACTATTTAAAAAAATATTGTTATAGACCACATCGGAGTGAGAACGTTTTCGAATTCAAAATACATATTGTGTGTACATACATATAACCAATTGGACAAAATATATCATAAAATTATGCATAATTTTTGCAGTTTTACACATTTAACGCGTAAATAATAACAATATAATTACATACTACATATATACTATAGGAATTCCTCTGGCCTGCTATAACACACCTGTCTGATTGGTTTGATATGTCGAATGCATATATACTAGTACAATATTATAAACATGATGTGTGCGTTGTGCGTGTATATTTTAGATCTAACTATACATGTAAATGTATACGTATATATATATATATATATATTATGCTGATACTCGATGCTAATAACGTATAATTTACATGTTTTCGGTTGTCTCGATAATCTCGCGTGCGACCAATTATATTTCTATTAATAAAACTTATTTTATTCTTCGTATAATAATAATAATAATAATAAATAATAAATAAATAAATGAATAATAATAATTAATAATAAATAAATAAATGAGCAAAATGTTTATGCATTAGTGTCCAACATTTTATAAAACTTCCTTCCGACATAATATTATATGAAAAAATATAGTAATTACCATTGGGTGTGTATATTATATATGTGTAATAATAATTGATACTGTCAGGCATCTGCAGCCCGAGCAAATTCCAGCCGTGCATCTTTTATTATACAATACATAAAGTGTGTACATACATAAATATTAAATAATAATATGTATAAGCGCGTGTTATAATCTGTATATGTATGCAGGTATATATATGTAAGTTTGATATAAAAATCGGGCAGGTGTTTATATACGATGTGAGGGAGGTCGAGCGTGTGTGCAGGAGAGTGGATACTGCAGTAGGATTGGAAGATCCGTCCAGGTGATAAAGCCGATTGCGGCGGTCTGCTACACTTATTACTATCATCATCCATTCCACTCCTCATCCTGTTCCTTCTCTACTTTATCACCCGGCAACGGTTATTACCGCTACTACCTTTACACTGAGAATAGGTCTACTACCTTCATACCAAACTTATGTGTATATATATAATTATAGCGGTGGCAGTGAGGTTAGCAGCTAAAGGGGTGACGGTCATGGTGTTGAGGGTGGGAGGTGGAAACCGGTCTATTATTATTACACGTTAATCTGTATCTGGCACGTGGACCATACAAACAAACCAAAATTCCGGCACCTGCTGTACACGATGGTACGTATACATATTATGTGTATAGCTTAACATTTTGTACGGGCGGAACGTTTTTCTTTCAACCTACTCGTGACACGCGGCTGCTGCGCTGCAATATATATCTGTCAATCCAATGCAAAGCCCTATATCGGAGGGCTTCACATTACATCGCAGTGTAAGGAGTGGACAAAAAGTTTCGGTTCAATAATATAATAAACGAGTGATTGTCTACACCATTGTTTTCGTCCGAAATTAACTGTTCATTAGCAGCTGTTCGTGTCGTTTGCGATCAACCATGTGTACTTGCAGACGATCAATTTAATAATTCAGGATAAAAAAATGATGACGACAAAATCGTTTTACAATTGTGCGAATAATAATCTTAGCCAGACATTACAAAAAACTAAATAATATTCCAAACATCGTAGTACACTGTAAATTTTTATTCCTGTATTACGATAGATTTTACTACGTCATCATGTCCACGTTTTAAAATATTTTTTAATTATAAGTTAATATTATAACTTATAACAAGACAGCATATTTTGCAAATTAAATTTTTTTCAGTAAATTAAAAAAAAAAAAATGTTCTCATATATACATTAACACCGGCTAAATACATATTTTTTATATGCCTAATACTAAAATTTCTAAAAGTTAGTTAATTCTTGAATGTATGCCTACTACGTAATATACAATTAGTAATGATGCAATTAAAGTTATAAAGTTATAAAATGTACTTAAAAAATTGTAAAGAAAGAACTCCTAAGTTTATATAAATATATAAATAAATATTTCATACATAGAAATAAATAATTAAATAAATGCATAGACTAGAGTTTTATTATATTTGTAATGTTGACCGGTCTCGAAATAAAAATTCATCATTACTAATAATTCATTAGGTACCTATATACAAAGTCAATAAAATCACAATTTAATATGAAAAAACAAAGGAAGAAATATTGGTCATTAAAAGATATTTTATTATGTAATTATTTGATATTGAATGTATCTCATATAGATAGATATAAAAATAATTTGAATTTTATTTTGTAGCCTAGATATTCTAAACAAATAGACGAATCAATATTTGTTATCAATTTTAATAGAATAACTTAAACATTTATATATATATATATATATATATTTAACTATATTAAATACCTGAATTTAGTAGTTAAGTTCATATATGTTATCACTTATTAAGTAGTAATGTACGTATAAATAGTTACATAACTAGTATAAAGAGATGTTGATAAATTGTTGATGTAACCATGCAGATATAGGTTTCTTTATTGGTTTTGTTAAGTTTTATTTGAAATTGTTAGTTTACTAATTTAAATATTTGTACAGCAATTATTATTAATAAAAAAATTTGCATAATATACTCTTATATTTAAATTTAGATGGATAATATTAAGGTATAATCCGTTGCAAAAATGATGTTAAAATTAAAATAAATAATGAAATTTATACATTTGTAAAGTTGTAAATATTAATATTAGGAAATATTATTTTTATCTATGTATTATTTCATGTTATGTAATAAATAAAATAATGTATCAAACTGAAGGGTAAAGGTAACTCTTTTTAATAAAAATCAACAACAAATACGACCACACAAACGTTTAGTTGAAATTTAACTCGTCATAATTTAATATAGATTCTAATGCATAAAAAACGTTAAAACATGAATGAATATTAAACAATATTTAAATTATATTAATAATTATAAAATATTAATCATCTTAGATTAAATTATACATACGTATAGCTATAATAAATGATATGATTAAATATTTATTTTAAAATATATTGATAACAATAAAAGAAATACCATTGATTTTTAAACTGATAATATAACATCTTATTAAATATATTTAATATATTTATTGGTATGAACCGATTACATTTCATTAAGTATCTATTTTAATATTTTACAGAAATCGTGTAATATAGGTACCTAGAAACAATTACAATTTTATATTTATTTTTTTTATAAAATATATTTAAATATTATTTTCTGCAGAAATAATTAAATCATATGATAATAATTACGATTTAAATATAATGAACTTTTAATTAGATTTGCATTGTACAAATATATTTTCTTGTTATACATTGTAGACAATTATGATAAAACAGTTTATTAGTTATCTATATGATTTATATTGACTATTTAATAATTTTCTCTCAATCGTATTGATCTGTTTGGAAGAACGTATATAGTTGAAAAAGTATTTTCATTATCTGATTAATGCTATTTAACTAAATTAAACCATCTTACAACTAGAACAAATTAAATAAATATATCTTTTTCACTGAATGGTATAAATCTATATAATTTTCTACCAATATCAAAATAGCTATAATGACTTTTATAAGATATAAATTTATAAGTCTATAAAAAAAAATAGTTATGGAAAACTTAATTTGACCTCAAAATGTTTTTATATTTATAGACATGCATATTTTATGTTGATTTCAAAATTTGACACTTAGAAAAAAGACCAGTTAAATTTGAGAACTACCTAGATGACAAGTTTCCATTTTTTCTCACGTAGTTTTTGCGATCTAAATTAAAATTGGAATTTACCCTCAAAAAATCACGGTATCCGGCAGGCGTATTCCACCACTGTTCATTACATATCATTTGTCATAAGTTTAGGTTAATTATTAATTATCGATACTTACATATTGTTAATTTTAGTATTTATTAATTCAAAATATATTACAGTTTTAAAGCCAATTACCATAAATAAGTATAAGTAGTTTATTTGCGTTAGTCAATTACGTATAACTATGTAACGTGGATATTATGACTACAACGATGCGTCATTTAGTTTTTAAGTTTTATTTTTGTAAGATTATATTATTATCACTGGTACACTTAGTCATAAAGTTTCTCTGTGTATGCGGTCGTATTTTTAAATCTTTTTTTTTCAAAACACAAAATTGATTAAAAAAAAAATCGACTGTTAACATTCCAATACATAGATTATGCAATTATTTAATGCCCAGATCGTAGTAATTTCAACCGGTGGTTCAACTTGATTAAGCCTTAGGCGTTTTGTTATTTTTTCAATTCCCACCATGAACTGGTAAATATAACCATGCTTTTTTCAACGTATTTTGTTTTCAGCCGTACATCTATCTTAAAGGTTTTCATTTTGTTACTTAATCTCCTAATAATATGTAACATATTTGATATCTCTCTAGCGACAGCATAATGTATTTCTCCGGTGATTTTTTGATTCTTCTTTCCTATAATTATATATGTCTCAAGCTGTGTATGCGATCGCAACTAACTTATCGTGATGTGTAATATAAACGAAGGAATTTTATCGATTCTAAGATATGATCGGAATGCATTCAATTTCGTGAAAAATAACGTTGTACGAACTATCGATGTATTTAAGTAATAATATTATAGTTTATATTGTTTTAAGTATAAACGTACCTATTATATCAGTCTAATAATCGATGGGGATTGAAAGTGTTGTTATTATTTACAATATAAATATATTTACAATACACTATTGTACAATAGACTAAATCAATATTTCACATGATCACGTGCAGAGGGTTGAAAAATCGATCATGTTTAACAATTTAAAACGAATATTGGTTATATTTTTATGTTTTTATAGTTTTTAGATATTTTTGTGCGGTATGTACTAACAACACTGTCAACCGTTATTAATGCATGTATAATGCAAATATATTATAATTGCATCCCTCGAATTATTCTATTATTATTTGTCAGTGAAGATTAACGAGAACTTGACCCGAATTTTATCCATATACGTAATGTTTAAATTAATGCGTGGACATCCTTCAAAGATTCAACTATTTCAAATAGTCAAAAAGTAAGTTAGCATAATTTACATAACTGCTGCCTATACTTAAGCTTGTATAAAAGAAAATCTATAATTTTCGTCATATAAGATGATAATATATAGAATCATCGTACAATTTATAAGCAAAAACTGATTCTTCGATTTTTAAAAAACAAATAATTTTAACTATACATTTACTTATAATGAATTAGAACTTGAGGTTTATTTTTCTATAATTATAGATGGGTTGATGACTAATATTTTTTGAAATATTTTTTGTTTTTATTGTCTTAAACGTATTGGAACTTATTTGTTACATACTGAGGTTTTTATACTGCTGATGTAGTTAAATAATAGGTACATGTTTCAGAATACATATGTATAAAGAATAATGATTTATTTTGAAGTCGAGGTCCAAGATTTATATCTCTGAAAGTAAACCTCACTGAACGCGATTTGCGATACGAGCGATTATGAGAGCGATATTGTCCAACGATTTTTACGATTTTTATGGAATCAGTCTCGAATTTTTATTATTTTGTGGTGAATTGGTCCAAACAGGTTGTTTTAAAAAAACTGATGAAGCCAATTTTTCTGAAGTAACCGACATGGTGAGCTTTTCAAGAGCGATTAATCGCAATATAACAAACTATTTTAATTTATTTGTGTTAAATGCGATTTATTTTTAAAGGCAAAATGCAAAAAGTTCTCATCGTGGTCCATGTAATAGTTATTCTACAGTTTTGATAAAACCGCAAATCGCGTTCAATTGGTCCGTTGACTGTCTGCCCTTGGTTAAAATATAATTCGTTACTTCATATCGCGAACACAAAACATAGAACGCAAATGAAATCATGACACATGTACAATATTTACACTTTAAATATTACTCGTCGCAACACCAGAAACCATGCAATCTTATCGAAAAGTTAAACGACTGCCAATCATTTCGACTGTTGCGCGACATTGACCGTACGCAGCAAGGGTTTTGCGTTGCATTGTTTCACAACCGTTAAAAGCGTTGAAGACGCGTTCGGGTTCGCGTTTACGGGTCGCCGACACGTCGTACGCGTACGGTACAGGTCGCACCATACACACGTGTTCGCGGGCTTCATGCGGCGGAAAACTATTGTATTTCTGTTGCGACGGGGATACTCGTGCGTGCGCGTGCGCACCTATGTTGGGCACGGACGCGCGTATCAAACTTCAGCGCACCGGTAACGACGCGACAAGCCGAAAACACCGTCATCGGAAACCGTACCGTAGGTACAACGCAATGCGGTCCTGCGCACATCGTGTAATAACACGTTCGTTTATTATTATAACCCTCGGAGAACAGTGTCCGATGTCACACGTGTTCGTCAGACACAAAGCGGTCGTTTCAGTACCTATGCACTAAGGACGATATCAAGCCCCGTGTCGTCGCGCAGGGTTGCGCGTATAATATTAATGTACACACGCACGTGCACAAGAGCACACGGGCGCGAGCGCGCGTGCACACACACAATCCGTCGCGTGTGTGTTTTGGCTATGCGTCGCGCGTACGCCGGACGGAAACCGATGTCGCCGTCGACAAAGGAGGATGCGTATCACGTGCTACTGAAGCCGTCGCCACTATTATGCCATACACACACACACACAAGTTTATATATATAAGTGTATATTGTAGACAATTATATTACGTTGCACGATACACACACTGTATAGCACCGCAGCCATGTCGTACGTCGCCAGGGTGCCCGGATATCCGCGGTTTGGACTACCGGAAGTTGTGCGCACAGGAACGCATAATTCGTGATGTGTAAAGGTACGCGCGCGTACGAACATACGTATTTATTTTATTCATATGTATGTATGAGTGTACAGGGTAGCACAGGACTGAACGTTGTCGATTATACGTATAATATTTATTTATATTTTTTGTTTTTTTTTTTTTTTTTGTTTTAACCGACAGCGAAGGGTGGAGGGGTATTCCCAATACTTCCCCTTACATTTATCTATATGATATCAAAATTAAATCGTTTGAAAAATAAATAGGTACCGAAAAACATTCGTAACCCTTAACACGTGACCGACAATATAAAATGGTATTGCGATAGTTGAATTTCGAGTTGTGCGAAATATGTTAAGGACATGTACGCATACTTCCTCGTGTTCGAGTCGTAATAATCAGATATTCTAACTGTTCGTATTTGAATCGAAATAGAGCTATAGAGTGAAACACAGTTTCGAATTACATTTCCTTGTGATGGATACATGTGGTGTACGTATATTTTCAGCGGAATCCGTCCAAAACAAACCCTCTAAATAATATAAATCTATCGTACATAGACATTAGATCCGGGGTCGGATCATTAATATTGTATTGCGTATGGATTGTGATGGATAAATCAGGAACTGGTCTAAATTTAATGTTGTTCTTAAGTATTTTTAAAAAGAAATACTTGTTTGATCCAATGTAATTCCATCTTGATCAGTTTTCATAACGTTTATACACCAAAAATCAACCAACTATCTTAAATGATAAAAAAAAAAATCAGTAAGGTAAATTGCAACAACTCAATGTAATAATACAAATTATGCGTAATATGATTAATATATGAATATAAAATAAAAATAGCCGTAATAGTTAAAAAACAAATAGTTCATTTATGGGAATGTTTATTTTCACAATATTATATTCTGAGTTATAACACCCTGTATTGTACCCACGTATATGTAAATTGTGATAGGCACATTGCGTGTGACGAGGTAAGAAGAGAACTTCAGAGGGTTGCGCCACTAGCTATAAGCGCATTTCCTGTGTGTTAAAACTTATAATACGCGCGTCGTTTATGTACAGCAGGTATGCGCAATTGGTGCCGCACAAAGACCTTTCGTTCATTTTCCTTCCTTTTGAGAGTTTTATTACTACTATTATTATTATTATTGTTATTATTATTATTATTATTATTATTACTTCACTTCATTGCTGTGCACCATTGTATTACTCTATTACGGTACCCGTTAGTCGATTTTACACGATTTTTAATGAATTCCGTTAAGAATACGCCTCGACAGGATGTTGTGCAACCCTCCTCGTATACACGCGTGTACAACGAACTGTCAAGATTTTTAGCGCTTTTATTTTCTTAATTTCACCGGAAGTCAGTTTTAAGGGGTATAATAATTTGTATTCACATAGAATAACATCAATACCATAGTGAGCATTTTCCGTTATTAATGACACAAATTTATTACCACTGCATTGTGTGAAAAAACTGCACGAATATATTTCAGTCTAAAGCAGTTGCAGTAACCGTGAGCAACATTTTTAACAAAATCGTTGTCAGCGATGTAATATTATTATAATTAATTATTTACTTCAAAGCTTATAAAACATTTTAGGTTTTGACATTGATCACAACAAGTGCCTCGGTTGTAACAACAAACGTTGGTCATTAAGATTCCATTGTAATAACTATGATACTATAATATACCAACAACATTGTGGGAATGACAAAATGTTATGAATAAAAATATGAGTTACATTATAATAGACCTATGAAAATTAGACGCATATAGTATGAAAAATGAATCATTAAATCTAAAGTGTTTTAATGTTCAACTTTTGGTGTTTTTCAAGTTTATATTGAATATACTCAATATTGATTGTATAATATGTTTATTAATTACAATATATTTAACTTACTATCTACAATTTATTTTCCGACTGCTAATAGTATTATCCTCTGTATATGTGTGTGTATGAATTACAAAGGTAAAAGTATTATAAATTGCTAATTTATATAATTAATACAATTATCAAACTAAAGCTAAGATTCACACTGTAATGACTTGTTATGATTTGTTATACTTAACATTGGAATCACATTATACTACAATATTACCATTTATAATACAGCTTATTTTATAAACACCTATAATATGCTTATTTATACTTATCATATTTTATTAATGTTAATATTTCAGGTTGTTTTTTATTGTCTGCTGTATTTTACATTTTTTGTTCATATTTTTAAATTATAGTAGTCATTCAGATAATAATTTCAAATCAATGACTATTGATTGGTAGTATTTTGGAATTACCCAAAAATTAACTCTACATTGTATATTTGCATCTTATTATATATTTAGACAATATGACTATATATAATGGACATAACGGACAATAGACATAATAATGAATAATAGTATTTTAGGAATAAAAAAATAAAACTAGATAATTTGTACATCGAATAATATCTGTAATATTGAAGTTACTGGACCTACAGTTTGTTGTGGTGGAAATAAACATCACAAGATCTACCACGTGTGACGGAGGGCACGCGTTCGCCTCTTCTCTTTTTCATCGTCATCTTGCTCCTCGTTTTCATAACAATAACTATAATACAATATTCTCTTGGTGGCTACGTTTTTTAATCACCAACTTCCTGCTGCCCACGTATATATTTTTATTTTTTTAAATCGTCACACCGGCTTCACGTACCAATGCGTATGTTATGAATATAACAGCTTTAAAATGAGAGCATTCAACGAGTCGTTAACACAGCATATATGCGTGTTAGATTATGTATCCGTGTATGTAAGAGAGAGAAAAAGAGAAGGAAATACAGATATAGTGAACCTGAGAGAGAAACAGACATAGATATAGAGATAAATATATATACAAAGAAGTAATGAGAAAAAAAAGCCATTATAACTATTATTTAAAAATAATATAATAGCACATTGCTAGATATCAATATGAATTAATAAATAATTCACTTTTATAAAAAATGTACACGGCATTTATTACTTGGATATATGAAGATTGAAGATTGAAGATTACAGCTTTAAACTTTGTTTAAAAATAACTAAAATAAATGTTATGAAGTGCGTATACGTCAAAAAGATTTCCATAATAAATCCAACAATATTATTCAGTTCAGTTGAACAAATGTCGTGACTTTTTTTAACGTTGATGAGAGTTTTGAGTTATGTATACATAGTATAATAACTTAAAATCATCATTAATAAATGTACATTGTTGTATAATACTCGTATATACCCTCTCTAAGAATGTAGATCTTATGTATTTTTGTTTTGAATAAATATTTCATTTTGATCTTAAAATACTCGTGTTAAAAAAGAATAGTAATAATAAGATTTTATTAAATTAAAAAATACACACATACACACACACACACACATATATATAATAAGTATCATGTAAACGTACTTATAACTTTATTCTAATATATGCTCATCAAAGGACTAAAAAAAAATATAATGCTATAAAATATAATCGAAAAACCGTATTTTTCAGGAATGTTGTAATAAAAAATAATAACTACTTGTTCTTTATTTTTTATGCCTACCTTATTAACCTCTTTATATACCTGACTTTTAAAAATTCCTTTTGCTTTCACTTGTTGACCGGCGCCATTTAATCAAATGTTTATAATGTGTTTATAGATATAGTATATTTAGATTATACAATAGTCTTAACTCTTAATCCAATAATTTGATTATGTTTAAAAGTTTTATAACTTGGTTCTTTATACATTGATATACATTTATATATACACGAGAGTAATGGTTTAAAATCATTCGGTCGGTTTTGTTTTATAAGTATTATTTAAACTACATTTTTACAATAATGCAGTAATTAAACATGCAAGGTATTTAATTTTTTATAACGAAAAAAGAGACATCAAGCAGTGGCCGATGATATCTTTATATATATATATATATGTGTGTGTGTGTGTGTGTGTGTGTGTGTGTGTGTGTGTGTGAGTGTGTGTGTATAGGTATGCGTGTTATTACTTATTTACTATAGTATACAACATTTAATTTATACTTAAACATCATACCTTCAATTTTTGTAAATACATTAATTTAATGATTGAAATTATGTGAATCTATATATATTTTATATATATACATACTATATAGTATCTCATTCTAGATAGCATAGTATAATTTCGAACAAAAACAAAAATAACATATTTACTTATAAATTAACCGAATTTAAGTTTACCCATATTAGTAAAAAAATTAATCGTTAAAAATTACAAGTATTTATTTGTTATTATAAAAGGTATAATGGTATATTTGAATTAAATTATATTTTACACATAAGTAGATGTTTATAATTTTCACAAGAGTAAGTAACCAATAGCTGTTTAAATATTTTATTTATGCTTATCTTTTTAAAAAATAAATTTAATGTTTAAAGAATTATAGTGTTGAGTAAAAATATTTCTTTGATCTTAACAAATTTTATATAACTATTATCTATGTAAATTAACAATTAATCTGTTAAAAATAACAAAGATATCAATCACGATATGTAACAAAATAGATAGGCACTCATATGCATAAATCATGGTTACATATTGTTATATGTTACAGCGATTATATAAGTATATATACTTATATGTAATAGTATAACAATATTATCTTAGTAAGAATTTAAGATACGTCATGAAATATAAACATAATATTAAGTACTTATAATATGTACCTTAGATAGATGTTAATAAAACTGTAATAAACTGTAATACTACGATATAGTATTTCTGGAAGAAGCTAACTAAACTGAACCAGATTAAACTAAAATAAATATTGGAACAAGTAATAAAATATTTATGAATTCAGTGCTGAACATAGGACTCGAAAAACTCGAGAGACATTTCGTCTAAATCATATTTGTTTGTTTCAAAGTCGACAGAGACCAAGGGCGTATTTTTGAGGGAGCGATGAGGTGATTGCTCCCCCCTCTGAGCCTCTGTTTTTTTATTTTTATTATTTTAATATTTTCGTAATAATATAACGACTTATAATACACAAAGTGTAAAACTAAGCTAAAACACTTTTAATGGCTGTAACTTGTTGTGATTTTATTATTAACTTATTTGCATTGACAGACGTTTTAAGTGTTACACTACCAGCCAGTAGACTTTTGCAAAGTTACAATAGAGACATTGCAGAAGCGTCTGATATAATCGATAGGATTATACTTACCCTCTCTGGAAAACGATCTAATTATGAATCAGACTTTTCACAATAATTGTTATTTGACCAAAGTAAGAATGTTATGAATAAATTGGACATTAATTTAAAACTACCAAGAATTGCCAAACGCCAAACACAAAGATCTAATACTCCTGCTCAATCACTAGAAGAATATTATCGTCAAGTTTTATGTATTCCATTACTCGAAAACATTTCAGAAGACTTGCGAAGAGTCACGTTTTCTTAATGTAAAAACTAAAATAACATTTATATTGATGCTGCTTATACCATCCAATGTTTTAAACATATCAAATGACAAAAAACACGAACTTCTTCAGGCTGTAACAAATCACTATGCATACTTGGATATTAATATTTTAGAATTTCAAGGAGAAATAGAACTATGGAAAACCAAATGGATTGAAAATAAAAATGAATGTAAGTATTTGATTTATATTTGACTTTATGTTAATATACTATATTATTAGTATAAATATTTATACTAATAGTAATTTATAAAATTAAAGGTAAAACAATTCCTGAAAACGTATTAGAATCAATTACGCATTGTAATAAAATACTATTTCCCGGAATCAGAAAAATACTGATAATATTAGCTACTTTGCCAGTAAGTGTTGCTTCCACAGAAAGGAGTTTTTCGACGTTACACAGGTACTTACATAAAGTTTGATAAAAAATAATTATAGATTAATTGAAATGTTATGTAAGTCTTGATTATTTTTGCTTATTTATGCTTCTTATGCTTTATTGTTTTATGATTTAATGCTTATTAGATTAAAAACTTGGTTAAGAAGTCAAATTGGACAGAAAAGATTGACTGGTTTGGCACTGTAGCATGTACATCGCGATATAGAATTAGATGCATGGAAAATAATAGATCGGTTTGCAGAACACTTTAAAGAATTTGTTTTATAGAATAAAAATAAATAATTACTTGGTGCTTAATTAAAATATTATAATTAGATTTTTATTATTATTATGATTATTAACTAAAGGTTACATATTTGTATCTTTTTTTACCTATAAATAATTTGTATGTATGAAATTTGCAGATCAAAATGACTTGACCAGCAATAAGTTACTAATTACTATATTCATAAATTAGAATTTAATAAAAATTGATTATGCCTATATCATTGTTTTTTTTTAATTATGTAAAAGTCAACCCCCCCCCCCCCTGAAAACAGGGCCAGAGACGCCCTTGACAGAGACAAAAACATATATTTGGATATTTAATACGACCATATATGATAACATAACTGCGGTCGATGAGAATCATAAGATGAACTGACTGCTGTGATATTGCTCACCGGGTGCATAAGTGCATTATGCATATTATACGATATACCTTGAATAAACACGCGCTAGTCTGTGTACTTGTGTGTGCGCGCTTGTGTATACCTCTCGTCCAATAAATTCCCGGTCATTGTAACACTTTCGTACGTGATCATGTATAATATCGCTGGCCATTGACAATACGAAACGCCAACGAATAATGGCCATCCTTTACATACAATATTATACATGTGCCGCATTGTCGACCGCGTCGCGCCCGCTAACGTGCGAAGAGATCTGTGCAGTGTGTTTATTTTATACGACTTTTAATATTTTTACCTGGAATCATAAATACCGTATTATCACAATAGTCGAGCGCGTAAACGTGCCGGTGCTCGGATGCCGCGGATTAGTTCGATTTCGATTTCTATTAGAAGGCATAATATGTATATTGTATAATATGTACGCTATACATATGTATGGGTGTATAGTGTTCATCACGGTGGTAGGTATACATCTCTGAATTCAATAAATTCTCTGGGACGCGGTAGAGAGAATGAAAAAAAACCTATACACTCCGAAGCTGCGCGTGTAAAAGGTCTAAAAAAATTCATGGGTGGCGTCGGCGACAGCGATAAATCGTCAATTCGGAGTCACGTTCGATGGTTTAAAGAAAAAAACGCGATACCGCAGGATGAGCTGTTAGCCCGCCGCAAGTAAAAAGGATCCTTAAAACTATGTATTAAACTATATATAGAGTAAGCATTCCAGTTACTTAACACCTTCTTCAGTAATTGAACGATATTAATAAATGTTTGAAATATAAGGAAGCATGTTATAACATAAAAAATTATCTAATTTGGTCAACATATACAGGGTGTTTCATGATGAACTGACAAATGCAATAACTTTTGTTCTATTGAACATTTTCAACTTTTTTTTCCTTCTAATTGTCAATTGTCGTCTGCGCTACATTCAAAATATTTTTCAATTTTTTTTCTAACATGTATGCAAAATTAAAAAATTAAAATTTTTTTTATTTAATTTAAAAAAAAAATCAAGATAACCATTTTGTAAATCCGATTTTTAGAAAAATGTTGACGTCAAAAGCTTTTACTTATATTAAGTCAATAATTTTTATCGATTAATTATCGATAAAAAAAAAAAAAGAACCGGATGGGCCTCGCTCTGCTGTACAGTTAGGGGTGGAGTGCACCTCGCTTATAGGATAGGTCATTATTATAATGGATTTGTTAAATTTGAATGCAATGATAGATATCATTGTATACGAATAACGATTCTGAACGGAGTTCATATGTTAGTCTAGAATATAATACAATGTTATTTATAAATATTATATAAGTATATTTTATTTTTAAACGAAAAATTTAGAAAAACCGAAAATTTAAATTGTCTATAAATAAGTCAAAATATGTCAAAATACTTTGAAATTTTAACCATGTATAGAAAACGTCAATATAAAGATTTAATGATAATTTCAAGTTGTTGCGGTTTTTCGTTTTTGAGTTAGGGCATTTTGAAAAAACCGATATCATTTGTCAGTCTAGAACATTCTACATTATATTATATTTTACATGTAATTTTATGTCAATATTCGATGTTCAAACGCTTATAAAAAAAAATTGTGCCTATGGATTTTAATAATTTTTGAATGACATTAAGAACTACTTCTGTGGAATCTTCGATTAAATTTTCAAGTATTTTGTAGAAGCCAAATTTTTTTTATCACCGATTATAAAAAAAAAAATGTAAAAAAATCGAATATTTTAAATGCCTATAAGTGGCTTAAAAATCAATATAATATTTTGAAAAAAATATGACATAAAGGAAGTACCAATCTTAACAGCTGGTAGAAATTTCAAAAATCTGCGACTTATACTTTTTGAATTATAAAAAATATTTAAAATCGTTTGAGAATAAATCGCTATTTTATGCAATTTCGTAAATATTTAAATTTCAAACAGTCATACAATTTTTTCCTCTTAGTCCGGTAGAAATTTTTTTGAAGAGTAGCTTATACATAACCTCGTGTTAAAATTTTGAACCTTAAGTATGAACAGAAAAAATTTTATAAATTTTTAACTACAAAAAAACTTGCAAATTATCGTGATTTTTACATATTTCGTATAAATTGTAACTTTGAGCACTTATAAAAAAAAATTGTGACTTACGATTTTAGATTTTTTTTTATCAGTTAAGGAACAACTTATAAGAAACCTTGTATTAAATTTTCAAGATTTTCTAGGCAGCCAAAAAAATTTTATCGTTATTTAAAAAAAAAATACTTAAAAATATTGAAAATTTCAATTGTCTATAAATAGCTTAATAAAAGTACTTTGAAAATTTAATGGTGTATAGAGAACGCTTATCTTAACATTTGGTGAAAATTTCAAGTATTTACATCGATTAGTTTTTGAGTTATAGCAAAATAAAAAATTTGATTATGTCAAAAACTGGTTTTGCGTAAAAACTCCCGTTTTTCCCAAATTTTTTTATGGTTTTTCCCGTCGCATTTAAAAAATATTGGAAATTTTTAACTTTTGACCCCCCAAAGTACCAAAAAGATTCACTTTCCTTTCAGAAAAGTTGCTACATAAGGCAATCGAAGCATTTTTACTGCCCCAAAACGTGTCGACAGACACAAAAAAAAAAAAAAAAAAAAAAAAAAAAACACACATCATTGTAAAATCAATACATTCTTCACTCCGTTCAGAATCTAAAAATAATTATCGATTTTGAATTATTTTTTCCCAAGAAATAATTTGTTCTATTTATAACCATTCATATTATTATACTACGTTAGTATCATAATTTTTGATTATTCCTGATAACGATAATCGCTATAACACTGATAAACAAGAAATAAATTAGAATTTAAAAAAACTTTAAAAATTGTTTAAAAATTATTGACTTAATCTAATGGTAAATGAATAGCCACGAATAAAAGTTGATGAGTATCGTAAATTTGAAAAAAAACAATACTAATAATCATTTATAAGAATTTATAATTTTAAAGACATTCGAAAACATAATTTTGTAATGTATATCAGTTTTTAAAAACGAATTATTAAAATCGCATAAATTACTTCTACACCGTATATATATATATATATATATATATATATATATATAATACTCTAAATATTTTTCCGCTGTAGGGAAAATCTTAGCACGGAACCTCTCTCCCTCCATGTACCATCGAAAATTTTAATCACTCCACACGCCTATGGTACACATACACACCCGTGCAAGCTTTCGTGCGATGAAGAAATTTGTTTTTCATCGTTTAATATAAAAAGGATATCGATGATATCTTCGTATACACACTAACTTCCGGGGCGTGGTGTAAGAGCAGCACCTACGACACTGCGTACATATATACTTTTACGACGACGTTATTCGATATTTTTGTATCTTCAAAAATACGTCCGTTTATATAATGTAGGATACCTATTTATTTTTTTTTATTGAGAGATCCATCGCATACATATACATATGCCAGGTATAAGGTACAGTGCGTTAAAGTAGCTGCGCACTGTAGCAGCAGCATATGTTAATAGAACGATATCGAGTGGACGACGACGTATCGAATTACGCGTCGGACCACGTGCCACGGGAATGCTTAGATTGCCAGGTGTTGACCGTGCTTGCCAATAACCGATATTATAATACATTTCACGGTGTATTCGCGTATTATGGTTATCATTCCAATCTTTTCTCCTTTCATTTTACTAAACACGCGATGAGAAACGTTCACTGTTTTCGGAAACTCAAGATGAAACTTTTCACAAAATCATCAACATCTAAGCTTAATTGAAATAAACACGTACGTACCTTAATAAAAAATAGTCACTTTTTCATAAGTAATAATAGTTATTATTGTTATTATTATTATTATTATTATGCATAATTTTTTACGATGATATATTAACCGAAATATCTCCAATATTTAAATTCTGCGTTATAAGTATTTAATGTACATAAATGCTTGAGGTATACCGTGTGTCCTTGTATGTACATGATTGGATATATATTGTTATTAAATTAACATAAAAATAACCTCTTTAAATTAATTCAAATTGAATAATATGTTGTAGTCTTATTATTCTTAATGATACGAAATTGAATAATATACAAAATGCTTATTAAAGCATTAGAAAATCATCAGTGTTATCAATTAATGATCAAAAATTCTAAGAAAGCTTATCATTTATAAAATTAATGATTATTAATTTTATAATTTGTATATTTTCGTGTGATTATCTTTAAAAAATATTATAATTCTATATTTTTTTTTTTAAATTTTTACAAAACATCTAATAAATATTACTCATTTAACTATTATTTTAATAGTATTATGCCATCAAATATAATAATTAATGTAATGTACGTACTGAAGGTTTATTTTTATCCATTAAAAAATATTTATGAAAATGTATTTCCGACAAAATTAAATTAAATATTTCAATATCAATATAGATCAACTATGCAATTATGACAGGTAGATCTAATAATAATATTTATGATATCTACAGGAATAACTTTTAGAAAATATCGATTTCATCAATTCCTTAGTTAAGCAAATTATTATATTTATGTGTTATTGATAATCAGTTTTATTAATAATGAATCTATAAGGCCTATATTGTGAAGACATAGTAATATATTATGTATTGAAGTATTTATAATGATTGATTTCGATCGTACAACTTCAAATTACAATATTTTTGTTTCTTATTTAATCTGGTGTTATTAATAATAAGAGCTTTAATTGAAAGTAGTTTTATTAATCTTACATTCTATTGTTAATGCTTATACTTGTTTGATATATATATATATATGTTATTTTTAACTGTAACTGTAAATATATATGATATAGGTATAAAATCAATATTGAAAAATATGTTTACCGAAAACACCGCCTGCAGACGGTCCTTTGAAATTTTGCGCTTTACGACATCTGCTGACCGCCCCCAGCCTAGATATCACAAGGTATACCTACGCAGATGGTTATTGGCGTGGGGGAGAAAAATCAACCTTTATGCGTTCAATAACAATAATTTTGAACGACGTGTTCTAGAATATTTTAGATAGACGACCGTGAGTATTACAACGTTAATAGAAATTAAAATAATTTATATTGAGTTAATTTATATAACAATCAGACGGCTAATTTAAAAAAGAAAAAAATATTTTAACTAATTAGTTAATGCGATTTTTCTTATATTTTATGTATTATCCAAGTTATTTTCAAATGGTATCAAACATATTTAAATATTTTATATACTTCGAGTTCAACTAATTAATTAGCAATAGTAAGTATAATAAGTATATACGTGAAAAAAGCCTAAATAAATAGTCTCTAAATATTTTTAAAAAAGATGAGTTAAAAAATTATGAAAGATGGAAAGAAATCATTAAACTATATGTTTATGAAATCCGGACATTACAGCAAAAGTCATTTTGACGAAACTAATTCGGAAAAAAGACATTTTACTGAACGGGTACTTTGACGAAGAGAAATTTAGGCAAATGGATATTTTGGCGAATGGGTTTAATACTTTAGTATGAATATTCTAAAGATAAAATTAAAAATATCATGTTTATGAAGTGGTATAATTATTTATTATAAATTAATATTAACTATTAAAATTGCGATAATCTATAAGTCTGTTGCAGTATAATAATAAAATAAAAATTAAAGAATAAGTGGAATACTATATAAATTGCCTACAATTAGCAATTGGTACAGATAAATGTATCTAATTTTTTTCGTTAAAATTATTATTGTATCACACAAAAATATAAAAATCGAACACGGAACAATCGATAACTTAACTAAAACAGAAGTCAACATTAGAAAACGTTTAAAAAAAGGTGGAGAATTTTTCAAATGAGGTTATTATTAGTTACTTAAAAAGGTTGACATAAAATATTAGTAATTAATTATAAAATTAAATACTAAGGTTTTTTTTATTTTTAAATAATAAAAATATATTTTTCATTCGCCAAAATATCAATTCAACTAAATATCCATTTGTTAGAATATACATTCGATAAAATGTTGGTGTACCAACCAGTGATGGATATATCTTATTTCTAAGGGGGCAGATTTCTAATTTATAAATGTAATGGATTTCAACCCTTCCTTTATTTTAGTGAAAATGTATTATCTACACTAATCGGTACGAAAAGTAAGTAAATTTTGTTTGCTTTTAAAATCTCCTATTAATGTATCAATATAAAATGTACAATATTAAGTTATAGGCAAAATGTATGGTAGTGACATAAATCTCAAGGGGGGGACGATCCACCAATCACCCCTTCCTCCCCGATATCCAACAATGGTAACAACTTATTTTAAATTGTTAATTTTACTAGACGTAAAATTTGTTTGAAAACATTAATGAAAAAAATAAAAAAAATATTGTTTTTCAGTGTTTACTCTGAAGCTATTTGGAAAAATGAAAATATTAAAAATATTTGAACGGTACCTCATATATTATGACTAATAACATTAATATAACCGTAATATCAATTAAGAACAAGTGACGGTAAATATACAGAATATGTAGAGCGTAACATTTTTTCATATATCCTGAATATTTATTACTAATATAATATTTGAGGATAATTTTATTACAACCAATTTAAATTAGAAATTGATTATTTTAGAAAAATTATTTGATTTTGGAAGCATTAAAACAGAATCAAGAATTTATTAAAATGTGAAATATGTAATAGACACACCATAAATACAAACATTTTTTAAACCAAACCAAACCGTTTTTTACAGATAAATGTACGAATTATTTATACACTATAAATTTTTATGTTCTTTTGTGTTTTTTTTTTTATTATTATTATTTTTTTAACGATTGTTATTAAGCGTTACACACTAAGCCAAAAAAACGCCAAATTTTACTTGATTTTCATGTTGATAATACAAAGCAGATTTAATATTTAATATCTACCGAATCGTTTTAATGTTTTTAGCGACAGCTAGCATTAAAAAAAAAAAAAAAAAACATTTTCTTTTCCTCCACTCCATCAATGTTTGTTGCTTACCAACCGAGAACTACCTACCGGGTGCATGGGAACGCATTCGGAAATGCCGGTGGGCCGTGTATAATTATTTTAACTAGAGGAAGAAATTAATTATTTTTCTGAATAATATTCAAAGAGAAGGTAGTTTTTTGTTCATTGTATATATATATATATTTTTTTTATAGCAGTGCGGTGATACTAACGAAACCAAAGCGTTTGTATTTTCCGGTGTCAACTATGACAAATCGTGTGGAAGATTATTAACCAACATCTAAGGCCAAGTACCTTAAATTCATCAATTACATTCTACCAAAACAAAGATTATGAGAATAATATCAGCGAATCGATAATGTTATAAAGAATATTCTTAAAAACCATTTTATTACATAATTTATCCATTATAAGTACGTAATATTATATAATTTAATTATATATGTCAAATAATATGTGTATTGTGTTTGTGAATGTTTACAGATTACATTAATTATTTTTAAAAATTTCAAATTATTTTGGATAAAATGCATAAAATATTTTTTACATTAGTAAACTATATATAAATATCCACGATTAATCCACTACCTCTTCACAAACAACTTCTCACGGCAATGTTATTTTTTTAAATAATAAAAATAGGTATGCTACAGAATCATTATAATGAATAAGTATAGAATTTGCAAATGATATTCGAACACTTGAGTGTATTGCGTTGGTTTAGTTACATGTAATGGAAATAAACGAATAAAAAGATTTAGCAAATAATACTTTGAATTCATCGATCACTTATATTATTTGTTAAATTGAAAATGGAATATTAAATACTGTTCATACTATTGACAATTAAATTAAAGGAGAAACAGTATTTCTTTATGTACATTAAGGATATAAAGGATATAAAAAAAGTGTATGGTAAATCTGCACATTTGAAGATAGCTGTGGAATTAGAGTATTTCTTAAAGTCTTAGGCTGCCAAAAGCTTAATCTGAAATTATACATATATCGTAGATTGAAATGATAAGAAAGTATATAGAAAATTGTGTTTGAAAAACCAATGCAATACAAAACTGCTGATTTTTATCTGTGATACGTATTAAGTTTCATAGAATAGTAAATTTTATTGCAATAATAAAAATATAAGTGAAACAGTAGACCTAAGTAGTTTAAATATATACTTAAAGATTAAAGTGGTTTTGTATATATTGTACTAAAATTTGTTATACTTATAAGTACATACTAATATTAATTATAATAAACAGATAGTTTATAAATTGCAATATTAATCAAATTAAAGAGTTTTATTATATTTTTGTTTTATGATGTATAAAATAATAAATAACAATTGTATTAAATTAGTAATATACTTTATTTCATATTGTTATTATAACAAATGTAACCAAGATAAGCTTAAATATTATTGAACATCCAATAATAGATATTTTTGAGATACAATTTTTTTTTATCAGTTGTTATGTATTACATTAAAATTACAAATTATTATATCAACATTGTTGATAAACTAATTAAATGAATTAAAATTAATTCTTCGCAAAAGAATGTTTTGTAAAAAAAATCCATCAAATAATTTTTTTGTATAATTTGTGAATTATAAAAGTACTTTTATTTATGTTTAAGCGTTAATAATTCATTTACTTCAAATAAAAATAATAGGTTGCACCTAATCTAAATTAAAAATGTAAATTTTAATAAAGGATTTATTTTAAATTATCCGTATAATAAAAATAAATGTTTCAATGACCAAAGAATAAAAATAAAACTAAGAATAAATATTTTATACATAATATGTATCCCAATTCCCATAGTAGTTTTAAATAAACGGTCCTTCGTGGCCTGCATTCGTGTATTCAAATGAAAAACCACTTAAACTTCAAATTAAAAATAAGGTTATGTCAATGACCCTATTAAAAAGACATTAACCTCAAAAATAAATTTGAGTGTTAAACCTGGATATCTAACTTTGCAGTGACATAATATATATTATACGGAACTTACAAAACGTAATCATAATTATGAAAATTGCATTTTAGATTTTAGAAATAATTTATTTCCTTAATCTTATTAAAAAAAACTTTTATTGAGTATTATAAAAAAAAGTTATAAAAAAAGCGTATCAATTTAAAAAGTATTATGTATCTTATAAATTTACATTTATTTTGATAATATCGCTTATTTTAAAACAAAAAAATAAATTTAAGTACTATCCTACTGTTATATCAAACAATTTAAATTAATATGTTCAATAATACAAAACATAATTTAACTAAAAAAAAAAAGTAATTATTTTCTTAAAAACTAATTTTATCGTTCAAGTTCATAAAGTAAAACATTTTTTATGCAATCGTTTGATTAAAGTTGAAATGATCAATAGGAAAAAAATGTCTGCAGTACAATAAAGTTATTTCCAAACGATGTAAGTTTTTGTCCTAATTTAATTTACTTTTCAATCACATTAAGTATTATTAAACAATTGGAAATATTTATTTTTATAAGAAACTGATTTTTGCATACATCATTATAGTTAATGAAATATCTTTAATTTAATGATTATCTTGATTCTATATCTTCGGGATGTACTAAAGTTTTTATAAATTCAATAGAGATTTAACATTATTTAAAATTCAAATATTCAGTTATAGTGATATAATATAATTATAATAATAATAAAAATAAAAATAAATTAAATTAAAGAGTATTGTATTTATTACTGATTCAAGAAGATAATCGAATTTCTTCACATTTCACAACAATTATGATTGTAATTGTAGTTTTTAATTTATAAATGTACACAAGGGATTTTATATTCTAGACTTTTAAAGGCAAAAGACAGAAGGTCTATGTGTTATTGTATACTATTTTACTGATCAAAACTATTTTTTGGATTCTTATTTTATGTTGGCATATGTGTTACCTACATAATTAATGTTATTAGGGGTAGTTTATAGTTTTTTGTTGTGTGTTTAAAACTCGGGTATTGAGTAAGTATTAATGCCTTAACGGTGTTCATCCGGTGCATCATTTATATGTAATAATGAATAAAGAATAAACGGTATTTTTTCCCAAACACGTTAGCTTCCAATTAATATTAATTTTCTTTCGTAAAATATATCTTATTAAAACTAAAAATATAATAGGTATATACAAAAGTAAACTAGTTCATCTGGGCATATTTTATTGAACTTGAAAAATAAATTACTTGACTTAGTGAACCTATTATGGTACCTATATGTTTGTATGTGTATTATAAATATGTATAATATTAATTTTCTGTGCATTGCAGAGATAATTATTGTAAAATTAATTAAATTACATTAAATATGCATATATATGTAACATAATTAATTAAATGTATTAATGTATGGATCTAGGCCATGGTGACGGTCAAAAATAATAATTGAAAAACGTATGCTAGTTTGTAAACGCTTAAAGGGTAGGAAACGATTAAGGTAAGTTATAAAGCGATTATTCGCAGGAAGATTTTGATACATACAGAATGGTTGGAAAGTGAGTATTGGATAAACAAATGCTGATAATCTAACCAACCGACAGTTGTTCAGATTCCCACGCCATACACTTCGGCAATAATAAAATATGTCTATCATATCTGTATACGGATTTTTCTAACACATTTTACGCAATTCGATTATTAATACGATGGTATACAATAGTACACAGTAACACAATGTGTACCTATGCACGTACATTTTGGCAAAACATCTCTGGGACGAAAAGTTATTTTCGTTTTTCTGCACACCATTTCGACATATCTCATTAAGTCAAGCATCAACACGCCCATGTTACGTATCTACCTGTGCGGTTAAACGTCACTGCACCCGGGGCTGAGCGAACGTCTAACGTTTCTAGTTTATTTATATACTTTGTATAATATACTTATTATACTAGTATTGTATAGCGAACTACTAAATACCGCACGTTGAAACGATTTCTGACGCGTATGACCGTGTTCAGACTTCGTTCTGTAGACGTTTAATCCGAAAGTATCGGTCACGCAACAAGGATGGTCGGGGACAACGACTAGTATTTTAACTAGTACACATCCCTTGGACATTCGAAGTGATCTATTCTTCAGCACGTTAAATGTTTACCGGGTACGAAAACCGTCCCAAGAGATGTGGAACGTATTACCGCCGGTGACTAAATTCGCGCACCATCGTCCGTACCCACACGCGCAGCCGACGTTTTGAGTAAGCAATCTACCTAGGGGAAACAGACGAACGATATCGCGCGCATGTTAATGTCCGTGGTTAATCGCTGCGGGTGCATCGTGCTGAACTTGCTCGCGAGTATTGCCACCAGAAAAGTGCAGCGCGCAAGGTTAACGGTTTTGGACCGCGAGCCGCTAGGGACAGGAAAGTGGACGAGTGGTGTGGGATAGCGAGTGCGACTACTAATGCACCTGGCCCGGCGGCTTCTGTTCGCCAACCGTGGCGGAGGCGGCGGCTGCGGCAACGACAGCGGAACAAAGGAGGTGGCGCTGCGCGACGACCACCAGACGGATGGCTGAGAGAACGAAGGCGGCGGCGGCGGCGGCAGCAGCAGACGGAAAACTGACGCGGACGGATCGCCACCACCGTCACAATACGACGACGGAACACGCGTTAATGAGAGTGTGTGTACCGGTGATGCTTCTGAACCCGCGTGGTCGCCGCGCGAATAGCGGCAGCGCGCGGCGACGGCGGCGAGTTGTTTGCGGTAATTATCATCAACACCTGTCCCCTGCGCACGTCGCTCGCGACCGTCATGTTACCACCGCGGTATACATAATTTATATTTATATATATCCGCACGTAGAGCTACGTATTTACCACGTCTAGCCACTTCTCGCCCGTCCCTCGCCCCACCATGTCGCCACGCATGACCTTACTTATACTCATCGTCAGACCGCAGACACGCCACGGCGGCGACGATGCTCGCCGGAGCATCGTAAAAATATATTTGGAGTTTATAATAAATATGCATGTACCTACAATACATTTGAATTTCTATTAAAACGAACTTGCGGGTCTTTTGGAAGTACTTCGTTAAAAACGAATATATTATTTTTCACTGCTAAAATGTTCACTGTACGAATCAGTGATGTAAATTGTATAATACAAATTGTATAATATTGTATTATACAAGCGTATTATACGTTGTGTATAAAAAATAAAATACAAATGGTATAAAAAAAAAAAACTAGTGATAAATGGTAGACCGATAATGCATGCGAATAAATGCGATGCATATTGTTTCAACTGATAACAGTGATATAACGACAGACGCGACAACTGGTCCCCACAAACGCTGCGGTAAAGATGGCATGGTCGCATGGCGGTTTAATTGGAGTACGACACAGTATTACACCGCTCTGCGCTCACTGCAGTAGTGCTCACCGCTTATCATTATATCAAATTGTCAATAATAATTAAATAATGCATAATATATTATTAATATAATAATATCCATGTTAGTTGTTTGATTGTTCTGTTTTCTCTTTGTCATCACTTTATGTTTTGTATAAATGTATTTATTTATTAGTTATTAGTGTTATTACTATGTTATACTTATATTAGATACTTTTTGACTAAAATTTACAATCATTTTTAGTTCTTGAATAATTGTATAGTTAGGTACTGTTTATTTTTCAATGGGTCGACCTTCGAAGCAAAAAGCTTTTGTTGATAAATATTTTATCAAGTATTATGTTGGAAAGGCAGAAAAACGAAAATGCATATTTTGTAAGGAGTCTTATGCCTATAATGCATTTTGTTTGGCTAAGCATTTATTAACATGCAAAAAAACGGATTCCAAATTCCAAAATGATAAAGTGACAAATTGCATCTTTGTTTAAATTAAACAACTGTGAAGAGGTTAGTTTCACTTCAAATAGTAGCACTGAAACGACATCTTCATATAATTTGGGTGCAATTATACCGGCCTTTTTAAAAAGTGATCAAAATGATGAGGATTTTGAACTTGTAATTGAAAATCAAGATTTAGTACAAAATATTTTTTTTTTTTTGTTATTTTATTTTTTGTTATTATATATTATTAACAGTTAATTATTTATAATGTTTTGACTAATAGTTTCAAAAGTTCCTGAAAACTGTATAAAAAGTTATTAATTTATGTTTCTATATTTTATAATAAAGTTTGTTTCTTTTTGAAAAAGTCTTTATTTATTAAAACTATAGTGCTGGGGGATCTAAATAGTTGTGTAACCACAGTAAACACTTACAAATTAATTAATTATATACTATTTTTCTATTTCTAATGACTAAAAATATTAAAACCTTACACTAAAAACTTAGAAACAATACATTTTTATGTATTTATTATTATTTATTACCCAACTCATAACTACCATTATTTAATTTAATAAGTATTTAAAATGGATCATTATTCATCAATAAACTTCAATAGTTTTGATATTACTATACTAGAATAACTATATTTAGCAATAATGTAAGCACCAAACAATTTTTTTTAATACTGTATAATACACGTATAATACACGTATTATACAAATGAAAAATATAATACCGTATTTTTACATCACTGGTACGAATTCTACCATAAAAATTATAAGTACGAAAGTATAACCTAAAACAATAAGCTGGAAATTAAATACAAAAAATACTGCACACTTATAAATAACATATAATATAGAATGTAATATAATATAATAAAACGCAGTAGTACATAATATAGTAGTAGGTATGTTAGTCAAGGTACCTACATTAAAATGTATGCTGAAATCATAGTTAATTGAATTGTTTTACCTAAGATTGTTACAACGGTTTAATTAATATATCCTCGTAAACAATTGTACAAAACTTAATCGATTTTATAGGAAGCTTTTTTGATGAAAATGTTACAGTTCCAAAAACAAAAACTAACTCGTTAAATAATTGTATGTAGGTACTACTCTTTGGTATTTAGTCATATAGGTACTCCTATAATATTTTATACGGACAGATATAATATGTGTATATGTACTCATCGCGACGTGCTTTGAAACGATATGATCTCTATTATTACATTACTTTAACGTAATTATTACCTACCATTGCCACAGCCGCTGCTTTATGTCCCCGGATGACGAGTATACGTAAAATAATAAAATACGAGTAATATGACGACAACGGAACTATTGTTTGGCGTCAACAAGATTATTATGACATGTATTAAAATGTTAAATGGAAAAAAAAACGTACCTCAAATAGGTACTCATAACATATTATAGCACATAAAGTTACTCTTTATGTCTATTTGTGTTTACATTCGAGAAGTTATCATAACAACTCAGTTTATTTTTTTACACACAAGCCCATATACGACGACGATACATCGTTTTCATTAATTCGCATTGATCTAATCTCAAGCAAGTTACCACGTTTTTATCTGTCAAATCAGTCATTTAATGGAATTAGAGCAAAAGTATTACGTCAACCAGATGTAGCGATTTTGTCCTCTACTACAAAACCCCCTCGATTTCCTTCTTTAAATTAAATCGTTAAATTATTCATTAGTTACCGCTACAAACACTCATAGGTAACATCGACTACTATTCCATTTTAATAATTAAACAACTGTTTTTAGAAATAACTTTTGTACTGCCATTATTTTAAATGTTGTTTTCGATGTACAATGTTCATCAGAAGTGGTTTTAATTCTCTTAATAATATAATATACGAGTAGCACTCGAACATCATCATAGGTACATAACTTTTATTTAAACGTTTGAAATGAATGCAATTTTTTTAGTCTAAATTATACACACTTCTTTAACAGATAGATGGTCGGCTGTATTCTGAGAACTGAGTTTTGGACATTCTCTCGATACTGCTGATGTTTATATAATATATTTTTATATAATATTGAAGAATGCCGAAAATACAGTATTACAAAAATACGTTGTGATTTACCGCAATCAAAATAATATTTTATTCTTACCTCACATTATATAATAATAATTAATAATATAGTAATTATTTATGTGGTTATTCGAGCTGTGGTTATAAAGTTTGGTCATTAACTAGTCATAGTTGAATGTTATAATATTTATAATCTAACCTAACTATTTTAATTAAATTTAAGATAGTTAAAAACTCAATATTTTTGTATCCAATGACTGATAGTGTACAATAAGTATAAAACACTGTAATTTATTATTAAGTTTTTTAGAACACTGAATTTATTTCAATAGCTATTAATAAAAAGCAATGTTAAATTTTAAATAAATTATTGATAATTTTTTATTGTAATGAATTAAATGTTGATTCTATGAGACTAAGAAATTTAAATTTTATTAACCTTTGCTATGATATAGCATTTAATACAATTAAAACGAAAGAACTGCCGAGTAACACTATATAAGAGCGCTAAAAATATAATGTCCCCACGAGTTCTAACTTAACAAATTTATTTTAATTGTATTAATGTAATATAAATTTAAAGATTAAATATCATACTCAAAAAATAAATCATTTATTTAATTTATAATTATTTTTAAGTTTTGCGCGTTAAAATATCAGCAATATAATCTTTCGTCTCAGATTTCGAGGACTTGGCTTATATCCATCATCTCTTATGTAATAGTTGAACTCTGATTTGCCGCTTTTGTTAATATCAATCAATGCGTTCACATTTCTAAATTATTATACAATATTGAATTACATTTTAAATTTTCGTCCTATAAGCGTATTTTTTTTTTTTTATATTATCCAGTGTATAATTTTATTTTTAATGTTTTTTTTATGTATAAGCATTTAGAAAATAATTCATAAAAATAAAATTATGTGATTTATATACACCAACCATAGATTACACTATATTCATTTGCTAGTACTATGGTTATATAGTATACAATAAGTAAACAATACGCATCGAAAACATATGGTAATATAATATAACTTCTATATTTGCCAAGAATCTAATTTGAAGTACAAAATCCAGAGTTATTTTTAATTTCTAAACAGCTTCGATGGTAAAAAATGATTTAATACATAATGAGTATAAACCAGAGGCAGTTTAAACATTTACATCTTACCAGGGTAAAATAATTGAAACCACTTACCTATTCCGAAAAAAATGTTTTTGTTTCACTCAATTTACATGATAACTGCTTTAACATTAAATATACTGTTTATATACTAAATTTTAATTTATTTAACCAATATAATATCTAAAAAAAATTGTTAGTGAAACCCTTGGAAAAGGTGCTTACAAACCACCTTTGGTGTAGATTATTATTGAATATTTATATATTATAACATTTTTGTATACATTTTACTTCTCAGAGTACTTTTCAAAAATATGCAATATTCAAGAAAAATCAAAACAATAACCTAAATCTAAAATTTCACATTGATTTCTAACACTAAAGTTTAATAATACGTATAATAGGTTACATTTATTTATGTAGAAAACACTTTTTTTACGGTTCTACCTTATCTATATTAATCATTATTTTTGAATAATACACAAACATTTATACGAAGTGCTATAGTTTTATGTATATATTATGATGAATTCTAACGACTTGATGTGCAGTGACTCATTGATAAAATATGAAAGTTTTGTCAATGTATATTTCAGATATTTTTCTGGTTACCGAGTTTGGTTGAAAAAATGTAAAACATACCCAATAACCACTTAGAATTAAGTTACTAGAAAAAAGTATGTTTATTAAAATATTGGGTTCAGAAAATTTATTTTTAAACTAAATTTGTCAATCTTTATATTTTTATACCGTAAAAATTAAAATTTAATGAGTAATAATTTTTACTATGCTCGATTATAAATATCGTTGTTTACAAGTAAACATTTTACGTCGTAGGAACAGGGGCGTATTCAACTCTTCTCCCAGGGGGGGGCGAAATTTGAATTCAAATCATAGGTTCTTATAAAAAAATTTGTACATAAACGACAGTTACAGATTATAAATAAATTGGCGGATCAAAATTTTTCGATCGTTTCGCTTGCTTAAACTTCTAATTTTTATCCACTTTCATAACCCATAACATTAATTATTGTAAATACATTCAACAATGTCCAGGGAGGGGCGATCGCCCCTATCGCCTCCCCTTGTATACGCCCTTGCGTAGGAATAGATGTCATTAGCATATTATCCGTCAGTTTCTCCAGACAATAGTATAATATAATATAATATAATATATTACAAATTTACCTTGGAATATAAAATTTTTAATAAAATCTGATCAACTAGCTATTATTGATTCAGTCTGACACACATTACACAAATGCATTATAACTACATACATAAATTCATCAGTCGAGTCTATATAAAAAACCCTGTGTGGCCAGAACTGTCACTTCGTAATTGTAGTGTCTCCGCAACTGGATTTAAAATACCTTTAATGTGTATGGATATACTTTTACCTTTCAGACTCGACCTTGAAAATTTGGTGCAATGAACAATTGGACTAGTCTTTTTTAGTAAACAACTAAGATCGGGTCACTTTTGAAGGGACTTATTTTTAGTAAAAAAAAAAAAAACTATTTCAATAATAACAATATCCTGCTTCCTGGACACCCACAGCATAATAGATCGTAATCTAGACTACACAAACCGTTAAATCAATATTTCGTACCGTTCTTTTTTTTATCTTTTTTTTTTTTGACAAAAAATACTTGACACACCCGAAAACTAGCGTTGTTATGTACTGCCATCCCGCTAAATATAATAAATAAACTTAAATTATATTGTATTTTGACGATGGCATGAATCATGGGAGTAAGTAAAGTAATATACACTATGATTTTTTTAACAATGTAACTCCAAATATTTAAACCACTATTGGCTAATAAATTATGTATTTGAAGCCTTAATTAATAAAAAAATAAATACAATTATTATATTAACTAACTTTGTTTTTTTCACTATCGTACAGTTACTTGCTTTAGATGATTAATAAAATAAAATATACTTTTTCGAAGTGAATATTGATTCCATGTATATTAATAATAATACGAATACAATATTCAGTGACATTACAATTATAATTGATATAAATCAATATTTAATTTTTATAGAACATTTTATGAAAAATTTTTATTCGTACTTTCAATTTTAATTTTTTTTTTAACATAGTTATGCAATATTGCATTTCAATAAAGAATATTATCTTTTTTTTTTTTTTAAGTATTTCTTAATAATCTATTTAAATATTTAAAACAAAATTACACTATTTTAACAACCACAAAATACCATTATTAAAATCTTCTATTGTATTAGTAGAGGTTTTATATTATTATAAATATATTTATATAAACAAGACATTTTGATTTAGTTTATGGCATTCAGAATTGGTAGAACGCCTATTTACTACTCTATTAAAAAAAAAATACCTATCGACTCTCATTCACAGCTTGTTCAGAACACACAAGAACCACAAGGCCAACAATGACCACCATAGCGGCATGCTAATAAAATCAATAGTATATTGAGGTAATAAAAAATCATAATTATTTAGTGTTTCATTGTATACATTAATTATATAGTTCATGCTAACGAATAATAATTAAATTTATTTAGAAACATAATTGCATTTATTAATATTAAAAAATGTTACATTAATTAAAATAAAAAATACTTGTTTAACATAATAAATAGTATAAATGTTTTGTTGTATTGTTTTGTTATGTTTATCCAAATTATTTGAGTGTACTTAGTAAATTTAATTTTAAGGTGGAAAGCAAATAATGTTAAATATATCGAATATGATAAATACATATATTATTTTTTAAATTGTTTTTTGGGGAAAAATATGTTTACCGTGAAATAAACTAATTTATATAGAGCTAATATAAAAATCAGACAGAGCGGTCAAACCGTTAGGAAATTCTCAAAAGGCTTCTGAATCGATTTACAAAAGTAAACAATTGTGTACAAAATTTAAATTTAAATCGAAGAATTTTAAATTTAGAATAAATACATTATAAAATAATGACTAGTTCATGCATTAGTTATAAGTCGGTAAAATATAACATTTTTAAAGGTCCGAAAACGTTCAAGTTAATCGTGAGAAATTTAAAATATTGTAATATTATATTGAAAATAATTGACAAAGTATACTATACAAATAAATCTTAATGGATTGGTCGCCAAATGGTTTGATTATTTTTAAAAACCTTGGAGATGTATTTCGTTTTGAAATTTTTTTTTTATATGGTCATAAAACAATATATATATATATATTAGAATTACAGTTTAAAATGTAAAAGCATTACAATTTTATTTTAATAATAATACTGAGTGAAGTTGTTTAAAATAAATATTTTTAATTCCATAGTACATAGGATATAAATACGTTTTGAAAATATGTTAACGTAGTTTATATTTGCAATCAAACAATATTTATATGATATGCAAAGTTCAAATTGACTAAAACAATTTTTATTTGATATTTATAATTATTTTTAGTAGTTATAAAAAACAAAATATCAGATTATGTCTTCAAGTGGATAATTCAGTCGAAATACGTAACTATTTCTTTGAATAATAAAATATAAGCTTCAACATAAAGTTTGACCATGGCGCTATAAATATTATTAATGGAACAATCGGCAAAAATAAACACGCGTTTAACAAGTGCGGAACGAGAATTAGCGCGCTCGTAAATACTTTTGTACTCACCACCAGCAGTATTTTCCCCACTGTTATGTGATAAAAAACAATAAAAGAGACTAAAATTACAAAAAAAAATACACGTGTGCGTGTACGTGTGTGTGTGTGTGTGTGTGTGTGTGTGTGTGTGTGCGTGTATATAGCAAAATAACAACCCGGGCGTTCTACTCTATAGTGGTGGTAATGTGTTTATTATAAGTCGGACCGCGCGTGGAGTTTTCGATCGGTGTTTACTTTAGCCTGTGGGCACTCTCCAGATTGGGTGGTCCGACAACAACTACGATGACGACGACGACGTCGAGGAACACGACGATCGCGACGGTAAGAACATCAGGAGAAAATCACCAACGCCCAATGCACGACGGGGGGAAAAGGAGTGACGACCGAGCTCACGGTAAAGGAAAAAAAGAAATACTACCTATAAAACAACGAAGATGAAAATAATATAAAATAAATAGTAAAAAAAAGAAAATAAGAAGGAACTACTTTTTTTGAAGATTATAGCCTTGTTAGCGAATGTTCGGCTCGCCTGATGTGATTTAAACACTGTTATTTGCCGGTGCGTTTGGAAGTACGCTTTTGTATGTGTGTGTGTGTGTGTGTGTGTGTGTGTATATTTATGTGTATTTTGTTGTGGCGGGTCATTGGTGACGTAGGTACCACTTGTCTCGGTGACATAAACAGCTGTGTAGTATATAGATGACTGCATGTAAAAATATATATAAATATATATTATGCGCTAAGTGGTCGGAACCAAAATTGAAATACAACCTAATACGTCTATAAATTATACTTAAATTATAAAATTACGTACAGGGTTGATTCAATTATATTACAGAAATGTAATTAAAAAAAAAAAAAAGTTAAAATGTTTACTGCTTTTTGTTCTCCTTCGTCGGATTACATATATATCCCAATGAAACTTGGATAGAATAAATAATTAATACATAATATTGTCATATATATGTCTAACCTAATATTGTACTTATATAAACGTCACAAATATCAAACTATTTTTCTGATAATATGTTTAGAATATATTAAAATGATTGTACGATGTCTAGTACAAGAATTAGAGGAAGAAACATTTTAAATGTAATTCTTAACTATGGTTATATCATCAATCGAATAATTTAAAAAATAAATTAATATGTTCGTGTTTTGTTAAAATTAGAGTAATAATTTATTATTAAATTATAATAATCCAAGGAAATGGGAATACAAATTAATTTACCATAAATGCTAGTAATTATATATTTCGTGTTATGTTGAATAAAAATAAGTTAGTCTATATATTACAATATCTAAACTGCTTAATAAAATTAATTTCGATGATTTGTTGCTCCTCTTTTTTCAGTATAGTTCTGACTAGCTATAATTTCAATTTGTCAAACAAATAAGGATAAAGAATAATTGATGTTGAATAAGGTTATTACTATAACCTTATACAAGCACGTGCACTTAAATAATTAAGCAAGTACAAATGACATAAAACAATAGGTAACTTGTTTGTAGGTAACTCGTCCAGCTGTGAAGTAAATTTTTATGAAATAAAATCAAAAGGAAATTTAATTTTTAATTTTTAATTTTTAAAACGTTATTTTTCATTATAAATAAAACATTATTTTCGAAGTTATTAAGTATAAAAAATGGCTAAAATAGCAGTTTTTTATCGATGTATGCTATATATATATATATATATATATATATATGATGTATGACTTATAAAAATGATTTATTTTGATAGATTCAAATATTTATTTATAATTTACAATTAAATATTGTAATTTAATATAAACATATAAGAAAGATTCTCATTAATAAAAAATCAAAAGATATTTTAACGTATATTTAGTTTGTTTTATCTAAAATAAAAAAGAAACTATTAATGAAAATATAATATGACGTTCATATAAAATAGTGATATATTATAAATACAATAAATTTACTCATCTATAAACACAATATGTAGATTTAAAAACCGATATTTTTATATTTTAATTAAAGTAAATCTAATAAATTACTTAATTTTCAAATGACCTATTTGGCTATTATATCTACCTATCTTCATATCATTCTCCTTATATTATACCTTATGGTTGCTTTTGCAGTTAGACACGCGCTATCCGCTCTTTTCTTTTATCAGCTAAACTCTTTAGCTCAGTCCAACATCGGAGATCATTTGTTCGACAAATAAACTTCTCAGACGTCTTCAAACTTTCTTACTTTAAATATTCTCTTAATAAACAAGTAATATGTTAGTTTTCATGCCTTAATATGTAACCAATCTTATTCCATCGTCTTGGTTTGATAGTTTTGTGTATCTCTATGCATTCAATTATTTCACCGAGTATCTTTTCGTTGTTACAGTGTTCTGTCCAACTCCATCGCAGCATTCTTTATATATAACATAAGTATTTCACATGCTTAATGTATTAATTGCAAAGATTTATTAAAAAAAAAATTTCACACAAATGGTATTAATATTACGTTAATCTTTGAAATAAATCGAAATACAATAGAGTGATGTTATCATCAAAAAGGAATTTTGCCACCTTTTTTTATTTTTTTATTAACACAAAGTCACTAAATTATACTACAAGTAACAGTTGATCGCCCAACAGTGTGGGAGGCAATTTTGACGTATAGCTCATATTAAAACTAAGTGTTATTTTATGTTTGGACCCTCTATTTGTCACTATAGGGTTCTTTTCTATAACTCTTCTACTCACCCGCAGTGCTATCCTCGATTTAAGATTTTTCCCTATCTCACTCACCCTAACCTCCTCAAACAATCCCATTATTTTATCTGATCAGTTTGTATAAACGCCTTCTATCTAACCGGTTTGGAAAGTTAAAAAAAATACACCACTAACATGATACTATACGTTTTAATAGAATTTGTAGATGTGAATTATATGAATCACATGGTTGATTAGTTGTACGTAAAAAATAGTTCTGATAATGCTATGTATAGCAACTAATTTAGTCATTATCATTTTAACTGAAGTCATAAGACAACAACAGTAATTACATTTAATTAATTAAAATGTATTTGAAACTCAATAGTAAAGTTATACAAACTATTTATAAATAATATTATTTTTGATAAAGTAAAAATAATATAAAATAAAAGTAATACAATTTAACTCAAATACTCCCTTAAAAAATTTTATATAGTAGTTAAATAAATAATAATATTTTTATTTATTATTGTAATAATTATATTATCAACATTAAGACTATTTTACGAGATTAAAATTTATTGAAATGGTTTCAATATTTCTTACTCTACAATTGTCTACATTAATAACAATAAAAACTTTGGTACACAATTAAAAAATATTTTAATTTCTAGTAGGTTTACGAAATTTTGTACGAATAAATAACCCCAAAAATGTATTTTTATTAATTAAATATAAGTTAAAAAATTATAAAAATACATAATATTGTTATAACTTATAACATAAATTTGTTATCTTACGAATATAACCTAGTGCAATATCTAAAAAAATATTTCATGTATTTTATAGTATAAATAAGTTAAATTTAAATTTACGTTATATTATTATAATGATGATAATGACTATGTTAATTTATTAACTATCAAAATTCAATTTAGCAAAATAGATTCTCGACTTTTGTATTGATGTGAATTAATAAAATATATATTATATTTTTACTGTAAAAAAAAGGGTATGTCTTCACTCTATATCATCAATTAATAAATTTTACTTCATATAATTACAAAACATTAATTTCTTGATTCTTTCTGTTTTTAATATAATAAAAAAAAATGGTTTTGTCATGTTAAGTATAAAAAAGATACACATAGATAAGAACGGTATATTGAATAAGCGCTGTTGTTTTGTTTTAAGTTCAGGCACCTTTCCTTTGCCCATCAAAACCTCGTTATAACAATATGTCGTCCTTCAGCTAGGATTGTGCATTGGCTGATACGCGTAACTTGTAGAAACCCAAACCAAATTATATTATGGGTACCTAGTGATTGTATTACGTGCCAACGAAGTATTTGTTCGTATTAGTCATAATATAGTCATTACGCGGGAGGTCTGTTGTAGTACCTATACGTCATGTATAATAGTAATAATAATAATAATAATATAACACGAGCCGCATGTTGGTTGTTTCCACTTTCGTCATTTAAATAAATCGGTTTATTTAATTAATTACTAAGCGCGAACAACTCCACACGTTTGAAACGTAAACATGATGGTAAGAGAAAAAATTCGAGAAAGACTGAGAGCGCAAACGCACGTGTTATAGAGCGAGCGAGAACGATGTGTTATGTGCGAGAGAGAGAGAGATACATAAAGTGAGACCTACATCAAAGACTTATACAAATTAGTATATTTTTCCTCTTTCCTTATCTTTGGTTGGTTTAGAAAGTTGTTAAACGTAAAATAATACTTAACATACAATACAATGTACACGAATAATGGATTCAAAGGAGCGATGATGACTGTGTGCGGTAATGATTAATAAGGGAGGGTATTTATTTTTTGTAAATTGGGGTGGCCTGACTGTTATGATTTACCATTGTGTGGTGTATCGGAGGAAACGAATGTATTTATACAATGTACAATTTTCGGTCTCCCAGTAGAGCATTTTATATAATGATGAACAATAATAATCGACAATAATATAACTGGCTGCTTAAGTAGCAGAAAAACTGGTCTTGCCACAAGGGTCGTATATTATTATTGTTATTTACCATTGTGAACTGTTGTCCAAAATCCTTATAATAAGCGCCGAAATGTCGGATTTTTTTTTATTATTATTACTATTACTATTATTATTATTTTGTAAAGAAAAGAAAACGCCGCCGCCGCCGACGTTGTTGTGTGTATAGAAAATTGAATTATAAGAATCCCGAAGCTGCCAATTTGACCGGAAACCCCAACAGATGTATATGAGAAAACAAAATTCCTTCTGGCCCAACAGGTACTGCCACCGTTACTACCCTATATGATGCAGACGTTTTTATATTGTTGTTAAAACGTCCTTTTATACAACATTTTATTGGTCTTTTTATGTGTTTGATAATTTTTTTTAAATGACTTTGACGCACTAAATAAAGGCTATATAAACAAAAAAGTTATTAGTGAAGAAGCCGTTACCGAATAAAGAAAAAACTGTGTAAACAATTTATGTAATATCATATAATATTAATCAAGTAGAAATAATTATCACCGTTATACTTTTGAGATAAAATTTACAATTTATGCAGTACTTAGAACAGAAAAACTTTTAATAAAAAATTAGCAAAAATTTCTTATTATGTAATATTAAGATTTTCTTTTATAAAATATTTTTACCAACTTAATGTTAAGTTATAACATAATAACATAGTGAGTGTAAGACATAGTATACTATATAGTATAACATAGTATACTCGTACTACACATATTCAAATATTGCTAAACTCTATTTTTGGAAATACTATGATTTGTAGCATTAAAATGTAGATATTTTATGTGTTAAAGCAGCCTCTTCTATCCTATACATAAAAAATAAGAAACATTTATACTTAATATACAATTATATGAAATTGTATAAATACTTAAATATCAGATTTTTATCTAATGCAATAATACGTTATAAGGTTTTGATAAATAATGATAATAAAATATCACCAAAAAACAAAATGCATTTATCAAGTACACAGAGGAATATTGTTATTACTAAACACTAAAAACACTAAATAAATTGTAATTATTTCAACAGAATTAAAACATAGATAAAAAATAACTTTTTTATGGACGATTATAGTTTAAGATACAGATTTCTCCCCTTTTTTTTTTAGATATTTTAAAGTCCATCTTCTTTTGCAGATTAAATATATCTATTTATTCAGTGGCGTAGATACATTTTTTTTCTGGGGGGGGGAATTTTTAAGACCTTTATTTTCGACGTTCGTAATATTCTTAGTATATCCTAATACGAGTTTCTATATAGTAATATTACATTTATAATGGTATTATTATTATAACCCGTATTTAATAAAAATTATTTTATTACTCAATTTTTATTATATACCTAATCATAGTAAAATTAAAATATAATTTCACTATAATATGTAGGTACGTGCATTATAATTAAATACCTAAACAAAAAAAAATCTGTGGGGGATGGAAACCCCTTCCATCCCCCTCCCCCTAACTACGACACTGATGTTACGTGTATTAAACACACGGGCCCAGGGCTCCAGCCTATATTGGAATCCAATGATAAAATTAAAAACGTTCTGAGAGAAAGAAAATAAACCCAATTGTCTTAACGTATAAATAAATAAATAAAAGCTAAGCTTGAAATATTATTATATTTATAAAGTAAAATCGGTTTCGAATTAAAAATTCATCATGTATAAAGTTTTAAAATTATAAGTGAATAAAAAAAAAAAATCAAAATTTAAATAAAATGTTAATGAAATGTTTTTATTTATTTATTTGTATGTACAAACTATTTGTTTATTTATTTATAAATCAATTAATTTTATATTATTTTATTATTTAATTATAATTATTCAAGAAGGTTTAAACATTAATTGATCGATTTTGTATTGTACACATTATCGTACAGTTCTTTATCATCTTTTCTATTTTGCAGTCTGTATAGTCGAAATTAACAATAGTTTGGTAAAAATTAATTAACGGTCCGCACATGCTACCGCGGTAGCATTGTTGTCCACATACACTGCTGCAGTATGATGGTGATAGTGTTTATTTTTCCAAAAATCAAAACCTCTGTTTTGATATTTGTTTCCTCCATAATCAAAACCGAAAATATAACTATTATAATTTATATAACTATTACTTCTATTAACTAATCATTATACTTATATAAATACGACCTATGGGTTATGGATACATTATCATATCGCACTGTTAGAACATTAGTGTTGTAACTCAAAAAACCATATTTTGAGAAAAACGAGTTTTTGATTTGACAGCATTGTAAAACATCTATTAAAAAT